>JAYJML010000213.1:0-65000 GCA_035610835.1 Ophiura sarsii
TATTTAAATCCCGATTGACAATCTTTCAACTTGTTTCATTAGGCAGGCAACATTGTAAGCGCCACTCTTTCATACTCATGTTACTTGCTCGGTCCACATCTGGGAAATAAATTGCAAATTTGTGTTATAAAGATTGAATCTTTTCACTCTGAATGACTCCAATTTTTTGGACCCCACACTGAAAATATTTAATATTTCCTGCTGCTTAATTTAAACAGCAAATTGTGATTTTATTCTGAGGCAATACCAATTGATCCCCTTTTTTCAGTGGAACCAGGCCCGTAAGCAGGATTTTTTTTGGCGGGGGGGGGGGCGTATTTTTTGGAAAAGGTACATTCATTAGTACCCAAAAAATCATAAAAGGTTGCCCCCCCCCCCAAAAAAAAAAATAGTCACCTCAAAGCAATCATTTTCTATCATTGACTACCTGATTGGCTATTCTTAAGGTTGCACATAAGTAAAACTCATAAAGTGACTATTATGGTAAAGATTTAACATTCGAGGCATCATTGTGGCTTAAGTTGTAACAACGAAAATTTGACTGAAGGCCATGCGTTTTGAACTCGCCACCCAAAAATGGTGGTGTTGTTACGTATTTTCAAATTGTGATCTGTTTAATTCATCATATCTCAGCAAAACAAAAAGCTATAGTCATGTTCTTGGTCTGATTCAAAAGCTAATTAATATGACTAACAAACCTGTAAATATGAACGATATAGCTTCTCAATTAACGAAATTGTGGTTGATTGAATTGCGAACAGTCAAGGTGGAGGAGGGGGAGGAGGAGGGGGAGGAGGAGGGGGGGGGAGGAGGTACACATAAACTCTATGGGAACGGGGCGTTTCGCATGTGTAAATTTGATTAAATTCACTACTGCTAAAGTACTACAGGGTCTACAAACTTGATTTTGGTCTTAATTTACAGCTAAACAATTCTGCTAATTGTTTTTAATCATTTTGAACTCTTTATGATTGGTTCAGTCTATAAAATACGAACTTTTAGGTACGAAACTACCCGTTTTCATATTGAACACTGTAGTAAGTATTGCGGATGTCTTCAAAATCTAAAAGTTGCTGTATTTTTTTAATTACTTATCGTATCATAGTCAAAGTATACATTTTCTGAAGGGAAATTTGATAAGGAATCCAAATATGGACTTACTTTTTTAGTTGAGGTTATGGCCATGCGTTTTGAACTCGCCACCCTTTGCGTTGCGTGTCCGATTTTTTTTAACGTTTTACGCCATATGCACTTGAAGTTAGCATATCACCCTAACTACTTGCCCTACCCCATAAAAAGTATACATTTTCTTAAAGGAAATTCCATGAGGAATCCAATTAAGCTATTGAAATTAGGATAGGACCTAGTGGTAACATGTTATGATTCACAATGTTCAATTTTTTATTTTTTATTCTTAAATTTATTTGAGATCCATGTAATTCTTATACCTACCCATGACATAATATACTTTGCATTTTTGAATTCCTCATGACATTACTAACAAGCAAATCTATGATTGTCAAGGGTTACTATATTGGTCAAATAAAATACCGGCTGATGAATGGGCCCCAATTCTTTTGATTTTTTTTTTAGAGTTTACACAAATATTTTGTTAACTATGCTCCCTACACTGATTTAAACTGCATTTTTGAATTGCCCTTGTTGAGAGCTTTCCAAAAATGTATACTTTTGCTATCATAGATTTAATACTTTTTCCGTTAGAGTAATTTATATAAATTGGGGTTAATATTTGCGTTTACTGTGTAGCGAATAGGAAAAAAGCCGATGATCATGCGACTTATCCATAATTAATAGTTGTTACATAAGGTTGACTAATCTGTTAAAACACAGACATAAAGACTATTAAATAACCTTTAAGAAGAGACCAAAATCATGTTTGTAGCTCATCCAGAGGTGAATTGATTCAAGTTTAAACGCACCGCATGGCACACAATTTTTTTCCCCATAGAGTTTATGTGTACCACTCCCCCACCCTCCACTCCCCCCTCCTCCGCCACCTCGTCTGTTCCCAACTCAATCAACCACATCTCCCCTATTTAAGAAGTTATATGCTTCATATTTACAGGTTATGTAATGCAATTATTTAGCTTTCAAATGAGACCAAAACTATGACAATATCTTATTGCGTTCTTGAGTTGTCGTGATTTGAGCAGAACACGATTCGGAAAAGCGCAACGACGCCACCTTTTTTGGGTGGCGAGTTCAAAACGCGTGGCCTTAGGGCTAAAATGTTTCAGTTCAAAATATGTTGAATTGTAGAAAAAAAATAACATAATTTGGAACACCCTGTATTCTGAGATTAACAAACAACTGTGATTTTTCTTTCTTCAAAGTCAGTAGGCTTCCCCCATCCTCTAACCATATTTATAAACATTGTTTACTTTCAGTTTATTACTGTAAGTTAGTAATAAGCAATGCATTAAGTAACCCACTTTTTATCCGTAATTTATTTTTTCCACCCTGTATAATTTCAAGGTCACCCTGTATAATGAGTTGAAATGTTTATATTTAGATTGCTTGTGTCTTCAGCTTTCCAAAAATGTATACTTTTGCTAGTTTAGGGTTGATAATTGTGGAGATATTCTAAATTGAAACTCAATTGGTGTAAAAATTCATAATATTTGTGATGTAACGCTAAGGGTGGCGAGTTCATAACGCATGGCCTGATGGCAGTATTCTGGTATGCCAAAGGCATAGCAATGCATTTGATTTGATAATACACTATTTGCCAGCATACAAGAGCTAATATTGTTTACAATCTTATCTATACATAATAATACTGTAATATATTCAGATATCATTCATTCATTTCCATTTTCAGTATTTAAATCGTGCTCTTATATCTAACCATACAATACGAAAAAACACCCGAAAACATGGTAGAGCGTGTATTCCAACCATATATCGAGATCTCTCGAAATGACGTCATTAAAGTAGGCATTGATTTGACGTCACTGTTTATGATTGATTGATTGTTTGGTTGATTGATTAATTTATTTGATTGATTTATTGATTGATTGATTGATTTATTGATTGATCGATTAGTAGATTTATTTATTTAATTGATTGATTGATTAATCGATTGATTGATTGATCAATCGATTGATTGATTGATTGATTGATTGATTGATTGATTGATTGATTGATTGATTGATTGATTGATTGATTGATTGATTGATTGATTGATTGATTGATTTATTGATTGATTGATTGTCAATTTAAAGAGCGCATTGAAACTGTAAGTGTAGGAACATGTTTTAAATGAAGTCAATCAATCAATCAATCAATCAATCAATCAATCAATCAATCAATCAATCAATCAATCAATCAATCAATCAATCAATCAATCAATCAATCAATTAACCAATCAATCACAAACAGTGACGCGTGACGTCAAATCAATGCCTACTTAAATGACGTCATTTTGAGAGATCTCGATATATGGTTGGAATACACGCTCTACCCGAAAACATGTGTATATTTTTAAGGTAATTTTCTGTGTCCGTTGTCCAAAATCTCTCTATGGCTTTGACCGCGTCATAACAAAAGTAAAACAGATATCAACTATCATTTACTTCATAGTTGTAGCTATGATTCGGAGCTATAATCATGACAAATGTCATTAATATTTACTAGTTAAGTTAAACAGTGCGTTTCCAGTAGTAAAAACTACAATACAAGGCGTTGAACAGCCGTCTTCACGAAACTATTTTCTACACGCATCCATTTAGACCAACTTGAATACCGCCCTGAACAGTCCAGCATGTGGTTATTCACTTTAAATTAAATTAGCAAGTAAAAGGGTATAGTGAAATAGTGTTAGCAAAGGGCGTAAATAATCTACATGTACTAGTAATGACATTTCCATAAAACCCTGGCTCTGAACTTCGTACGACTTCTAGAGGTTGGCTAAGGTTAAGCTTGCATAACTCGCTTCGCTTTCCCACGTTATCAAGTATTAATAGCATTTGACTCTGTGTATGTTTATCGCTGTAGTTCATGATCATTGTTGTATTTTTGCTTTAATCTTGTATTTATATGTTGTACAGCGCTTTGAGTTTAGATCTCACTAAAGTAAAGCGCTCTATAAGTGTGTGTTATTATTATTATTATTATTATTAAAATGTTAGTGATATATGTAAAAAATGAGCTCTAATTTAAAGCAAAGATAACACTTCATGCCTGTATCAATCTGTTCACGGAAATTTTAAACAGAAATTATCACCAACATGTTATAATGTTTCCTGTGTTTAACAAGAATAGATGAAAATAAACAGAATTTGTGAAAGGTATGCCAGTATTGACTAGACAACCTTGAGACTAATCAAAATGATGATACTGGTATTGTTTAATGAAGCTTTGATTGAATTTTTCTGAATAAATCAACAACCTGTCAGAGTAAATGGTATGGTCGAAAACTTTTAATGAAGCTCCCACTAAATCAATAGATATAAAAGACTCACCTGACTTCAGAGGAGAGCAATAACGTGTGTGTGTGTATGGATTTTGTGTACAGACAGAGAGCGTACACGTACGTGGATTGACTCGGCCTCGGCACTGCGTAGTCGTTAATATCAACACTATCCTCCAGACGACACTCAAACTCAAAGACAAGAAATTATTGAACGCTGAAAAATGTTCTTTTTGATTTTTAATGATAAAATCATGAAGCACTTAATTGGACCGCTCGAAAATATGTTCCTTCCTTTCTGAAATATTGGCCAATTTACTTTGTATTAATTTCCACTATCCAAAATATGCACGTTGACCGTTGATATGAGAGCACCACACCAAATCAATACGCAATTCGTGTAGTGCTGTAGTAGTTCCGGAAAAGCACGAAGACTAGAGAGCACCACACCAAATCAATGCGCAATTCGTGTAATCCTATAATAGTTCCGGAAAAGAACGAAGACTAGGCTTGTAAATGTGAAGTTTTCGGGCAATTTGTTTCTCCGGGGATGGTATGTTTGTATTTAAATGAACGAGTGGGACCTATCCGTTGCACCTACAATGATAAAATACGATATTTTTAATTTATCGACCTAAATAGTGCCCAGGGCGTAAGCACCTGCCTAAATGGTGAACAGGCATGCCAGAAAACGTGAAAAAGTGAGGGCGCTGTGTGCAGGTCCGAAAATTTAGCTTAATAACCCCTCATGAAACAAGGCTTAAATTAAAGTTGAGATGTTACTGAAAATGGTCATAGGTGACAAGTATGCAATAAATGTAACCGGAGGGTAGAAAAGGTGTCTTGAAATATGGCACTTTTACACGTATTTCAATGAGAAAGATATTTGGTGTGGTGCGCCCTTTAACGCACAATGGCCATTTCCAATAAAACCGAGTTTTGAAGTGGAAGGTGGGTTCAAATCGCTTAAATACGCCTTGATTTACATTCAAAACACCATTTATATCAATGTCGGACGTTAATATCAAGAAGTTTACATGATTTTCTCGAGAAATAGCCAAGAAAATGGCTCTAAAGCTCCAAATTTAGAGTCAAATGGCTACGCGTCTGTTTTGCGATTTTATAGATAGAGGGTCACGTTACCCTTGGCTAGAACTTAGAAGTCCCCCACGTGCAAGAATACTCCCTCTTAGGTGTATATCAAGTAACTTGCATCTCAGTTAAAGAGTTAATTATCTCATTTTCAAGTTCAAAGCTTTATTTAGAGTTTATCACTCTCATGTAGGTCAACGTTTTGTCAAAATTCATATTTGGCCCCACATTGGCTCAGAAAAGAGCAACAAATCGTTAAAATTGTACATTCAATGCTTAACACAATACCCTAGGGGTAATATCGTGACAAAAATGTAATTGCGAGTTTGCTTACTAGGTAATCATGATACTCTAAGTAAACAAATGGCTTTTAGAAGCTTTATTGTCCTACAAATACGGGGGTCTTTTACCCCCCCCCCCCCCCCCCTACATAATTTAACCATTAATGGCATACAGGTATCTCTGCAATGATTACGGAGTAATATAGTGATTATATGATTAAGTTATCATGTTTGTCGATAATTAAATGTGTCATGTATGCTATTAACATATATATTATACAATGTAAACAATGAAAAATCAAAAAATACACGTTTTGGTCATGAAAGCAGACTTTAAATGTAACAATTTTGGGCAAAAAATGGCCAAAAAGTGAGAAAAATGGGGTATTTTGGGTATAGAGTAAAATCTATTTTGTGACATAATTCCAGTTAGGAGTAGAATTTGAATTTTTTGAGTGACACTTTTTCATAATGCTATATGATGATTCCAAAAATGCAAAAAAAATAATTAAGATTTTTGTTTAACGCACAATGGCCATTTCCAATAAAACCGAGTTTTGAAGTGGAAGGTGGGTTCAAATCGCTTAAATACGCCTTGATTTACATTCAAAACACCATTTATATCAATGTCGGACGTTAATATCAAGAAGTTTACATGATTTTCTCGAGAAATAGCCAAGAAAATGGCTCTAAAGCTCCAAATTTAGAGTCAAATGGCTACGCGTCTGTTTTGCGATTTTATAGATAGAGGGTCACGTTACCCTTGGCTAGAACTTAGAAGTCCCCCACGTGCAAGAATACTCCCTCTTAGGTGTATATCAAGTAACTTGCATCTCAGTTAAAGAGTTAATTATCTCATTTTCAAGTTCAAAGCTTTATTTAGAGTTTATCACTCTCATGTAGGTCAACGTTTTGTCAAAATTCATATTTGGCCCCACATTGGCTCAGAAAAGAGCAACAAATCGTTAAAATTGTACATTCAATGCTTAACACAATACCCTAGGGGTAATATCGTGACAAAAATGTAATTGCGAGTTTGCTTACTAGGTAATCATGATACTCTAAGTAAACAAATGGCTTTTAGAAGCTTTATTGTCCTACAAATACGGGGGTCTTTTACCCCCCCCCCCCCCCCCTACATAATTTAACCATTAATGGCATACAGGTATCTCTGCAATGATTACGGAGTAATATAGTGATTATATGATTAAGTTATCATGTTTGTCGATAATTAAATGTGTCATGTATGCTATTAACATATATATTATACAATGTAAACAATGAAAAATCAAAAAATACACGTTTTGGTCATGAAAGCAGACTTTAAATGTAACAATTTTGGGCAAAAAATGGCCAAAAAGTGAGAAAAATGGGGTATTTTGGGTATAGAGTAAAATCTATTTTGTGACATAATTCCAGTTAGGAGTAGAATTTGAATTTTTTGAGTGACACTTTTTCATAATGCTATATGATGATTCCAAAAATGCAAAAAAAATAATTAAGATTTTTGTTTAACGCACAATGGCCATTTCCAATAAAACCGAGTTTTGAAGTGGAAGGTGGGTTCAAATCGCTTAAATACGCCTTGATTTACATTCAAAACACCATTTATATCAATGTCGGACGTTAATATCAAGAAGTTTACATGATTTTCTCGAGAAATAGCCAAGAAAATGGCTCTAAAGCTCCAAATTTAGAGTCAAATGGCTACGCGTCTGTTTTGCGATTTTATAGATAGAGGGTCACGTTACCCTTGGCTAGAACTTAGAAGTCCCCCACGTGCAAGAATACTCCCTCTTAGGTGTATATCAAGTAACTTGCATCTCAGTTAAAGAGTTAATTATCTCATTTTCAAGTTCAAAGCTTTATTTAGAGTTTATCACTCTCATGTAGGTCAACGTTTTGTCAAAATTCATATTTGGCCCCACATTGGCTCAGAAAAGAGCAACAAATCGTTAAAATTGTACATTCAATGCTTAACACAATACCCTAGGGGTAATATCGTGACAAAAATGTAATTGCGAGTTTGCTTACTAGGTAATCATGATACTCTAAGTAAACAAATGGCTTTTAGAAGCTTTATTGTCCTACAAATACGGGGGTCTTTTACCCCCCCCCCCCCCCCCTACATAATTTAACCATTAATGGCATACAGGTATCTCTGCAATGATTACGGAGTAATATAGTGATTATATGATTAAGTTATCATGTTTGTCGATAATTAAATGTGTCATGTATGCTATTAACATATATATTATACAATGTAAACAATGAAAAATCAAAAAATACACGTTTTGGTCATGAAAGCAGACTTTAAATGTAACAATTTTGGGCAAAAAATGGCCAAAAAGTGAGAAAAATGGGGTATTTTGGGTATAGAGTAAAATCTATTTTGTGACATAATTCCAGTTAGGAGTAGAATTTGAATTTTTTGAGTGACACTTTTTCATAATGCTATATGATGATTCCAAAAATGCAAAAAAAATAATTAAGATTTTTGTTTAACGCACAATGGCCATTTCCAATAAAACCGAGTTTTGAAGTGGAAGGTGGGTTCAAATCGCTTAAATACGCCTTGATTTACATTCAAAACACCATTTATATCAATGTCGGACGTTAATATCAAGAAGTTTACATGATTTTCTCGAGAAATAGCCAAGAAAATGGCTCTAAAGCTCCAAATTTAGAGTCAAATGGCTACGCGTCTGTTTTGCGATTTTATAGATAGAGGGTCACGTTACCCTTGGCTAGAACTTAGAAGTCCCCCACGTGCAAGAATACTCCCTCTTAGGTGTATATCAAGTAACTTGCATCTCAGTTAAAGAGTTAATTATCTCATTTTCAAGTTCAAAGCTTTATTTAGAGTTTATCACTCTCATGTAGGTCAACGTTTTGTCAAAATTCATATTTGGCCCCACATTGGCTCAGAAAAGAGCAACAAATCGTTAAAATTGTACATTCAATGCTTAACACAATACCCTAGGGGTAATATCGTGACAAAAATGTAATTGCGAGTTTGCTTACTAGGTAATCATGATACTCTAAGTAAACAAATGGCTTTTAGAAGCTTTATTGTCCTACAAATACGGGGGTCTTTTACCCCCCCCCCCCCCCCCTACATAATTTAACCATTAATGGCATACAGGTATCTCTGCAATGATTACGGAGTAATATAGTGATTATATGATTAAGTTATCATGTTTGTCGATAATTAAATGTGTCATGTATGCTATTAACATATATATTATACAATGTAAACAATGAAAAATCAAAAAATACACGTTTTGGTCATGAAAGCAGACTTTAAATGTAACAATTTTGGGCAAAAAATGGCCAAAAAGTGAGAAAAATGGGGTATTTTGGGTATAGAGTAAAATCTATTTTGTGACATAATTCCAGTTAGGAGTAGAATTTGAATTTTTTGAGTGACACTTTTTCATAATGCTATATGATGATTCCAAAAATGCAAAAAAAATAATTAAGATTTTTGTTTAACGCACAATGGCCATTTCCAATAAAACCGAGTTTTGAAGTGGAAGGTGGGTTCAAATCGCTTAAATACGCCTTGATTTACATTCAAAACACCATTTATATCAATGTCGGACGTTAATATCAAGAAGTTTACATGATTTTCTCGAGAAATAGCCAAGAAAATGGCTCTAAAGCTCCAAATTTAGAGTCAAATGGCTACGCGTCTGTTTTGCGATTTTATAGATAGAGGGTCACGTTACCCTTGGCTAGAAGTCCCCCACGTGCAAGAATACTCCCTCTTAGGTCTATATCAAGTAACTTGCATCTCAGTTAAAGAGTTAATTATCTCATTTTCAAGTTCAAAGCTTTATCTAGAGTTTATCACTCTCATGTAGGTCAACGTTTTGTCAAAATTCATATTTGGCACCACATTGGCTCAGAAAAGAGCAACAAATCGTTAAAATTGTACATTCAATGCTTAACACAATACCCTAGGAGTAATATCGTGACAAAAATGTAATTGCGAGTTTGCTTACTAGGTAATCATGATACTCTAAGTAAACAAATGGCTTTTAGAAGCTTTATTGTCCTACAAATACGGGGGTCTGTTACCCCCCCCCCCCTACATAATTTAACCATTAATGGCATACAGGTATCTCTGCAATGAATACGGAGTAATATAGTGATTATATGATTAAGTTATCATGTTTGTCGATAATTAAATGTGTCATGTATGCTATTAACATATATATTATACAATGTAAACAATGAAAAATCAAAAAATATACGTTTTGGTCATGAAAGCAGACTTTAAATGTAACAATTTTGGGCAAAAAATGGCCAAAAAGTGAGAAAAATGGGGTATTTTGGGTATAGAGTAAAATCTATTTTGTGACATAATTCCAGTTAGGAGTAGAATTTGAATTTTTTGAGTGATACTTTTTCATAATGCTATATGATGATTCCAAAAATGCAAAAAAAATAATTAAGATTTTTGTTAAATAAGAGAGCACCACACCAAATCAATGCGCAATTCGTGTAATCCTATAATAGTTCCGGAAAAGCACGAAGACTAGGCTTGTAAATGTGAAGTTTTCGGGCAATTTGTTTCTCCGGGGATGGTATGTTTGTATTTAAATGAACGAGTGGGACCTATCCGTTGCACCTACAATGATAAAATACGATATTTTTAATTTATCGACCTAAATAGTGCCCAGGGCGTAAGCACCTGCCTAAATGGTGAACAGGCATGCCAGAAAACGTGAAAAAGTGAGGGCGCTGTGTGCAGGTCCGAAAATTTAGCTTAATAACCCCTCATGAAACAAGGCTTAAATTAAAGTTGAGATGTTACTGAAAATGGTCATAGGTGACAAGTATGCAATAAATGTAACCGGAGGGTAGAAAAGGTGTCTTGAAATATGGCACTTTTACACGTATTTCAATGAGAAAGATATTTGGTGTGGTGCGCCCTTTAACGCACAATGGCCATTTCCAATAAAACCGAGTTTTGAAGTGGAAGGTGGGTTCAAATCGCTTAAATACGCCTTGATTTACATTCAAAACACCATTTATATCAATGTCGGACGTTAATATCAAGAAGTTTACATGATTTTCTCGAGAAATAGCCAAGAAAATGGCTCTAAAGCTCCAAATTTAGAGTCAAATGGCTACGCGTCTGTTTTGCGATTTTATAGATAGAGGGTCACGTTACCCTTGGCTAGAACTTAGAAGTCCCCCACGTGCAAGAATACTCCCTCTTAGGTGTATATCAAGTAACTTGCATCTCAGTTAAAGAGTTAATTATCTCATTTTCAAGTTCAAAGCTTTATTTAGAGTTTATCACTCTCATGTAGGTCAACGTTTTGTCAAAATTCATATTTGGCCCCACATTGGCTCAGAAAAGAGCAACAAATCGTTAAAATTGTACATTCAATGCTTAACACAATACCCTAGGGGTAATATCGTGACAAAAATGTAATTGCGAGTTTGCTTACTAGGTAATCATGATACTCTAAGTAAACAAATGGCTTTTAGAAGCTTTATTGTCCTACAAATACGGGGGTCTTTTACCCCCCCCCCCCCCCCCCTACATAATTTAACCATTAATGGCATACAGGTATCTCTGCAATGATTACGGAGTAATATAGTGATTATATGATTAAGTTATCATGTTTGTCGATAATTAAATGTGTCATGTATGCTATTAACATATATATTATACAATGTAAACAATGAAAAATCAAAAAATACACGTTTTGGTCATGAAAGCAGACTTTAAATGTAACAATTTTGGGCAAAAAATGGCCAAAAAGTGAGAAAAATGGGGTATTTTGGGTATAGAGTAAAATCTATTTTGTGACATAATTCCAGTTAGGAGTAGAATTTGAATTTTTTGAGTGACACTTTTTCATAATGCTATATGATGATTCCAAAAATGCAAAAAAAATAATTAAGATTTTTGTTTAACGCACAATGGCCATTTCCAATAAAACCGAGTTTTGAAGTGGAAGGTGGGTTCAAATCGCTTAAATACGCCTTGATTTACATTCAAAACACCATTTATATCAATGTCGGACGTTAATATCAAGAAGTTTACATGATTTTCTCGAGAAATAGCCAAGAAAATGGCTCTAAAGCTCCAAATTTAGAGTCAAATGGCTACGCGTCTGTTTTGCGATTTTATAGATAGAGGGTCACGTTACCCTTGGCTAGAACTTAGAAGTCCCCCACGTGCAAGAATACTCCCTCTTAGGTGTATATCAAGTAACTTGCATCTCAGTTAAAGAGTTAATTATCTCATTTTCAAGTTCAAAGCTTTATTTAGAGTTTATCACTCTCATGTAGGTCAACGTTTTGTCAAAATTCATATTTGGCCCCACATTGGCTCAGAAAAGAGCAACAAATCGTTAAAATTGTACATTCAATGCTTAACACAATACCCTAGGGGTAATATCGTGACAAAAATGTAATTGCGAGTTTGCTTACTAGGTAATCATGATACTCTAAGTAAACAAATGGCTTTTAGAAGCTTTATTGTCCTACAAATACGGGGGTCTTTTACCCCCCCCCCCCTACATAATTTAACCATTAATGGCATACAGGTATCTCTGCAATGATTACGGAGTAATATAGTGATTATATGATTAAGTTATCATGTTTGTCGATAATTAAATGTGTCATGTATGCTATTAACATATATATTATACAATGTAAACAATGAAAAATCAAAAAATACACGTTTTGGTCATGAAAGCAGACTTTAAATGTAACAATTTTGGGCAAAAAATGGCCAAAAAGTGAGAAAAATGGGGTATTTTGGGTATAGAGTAAAATCTATTTTGTGACATAATTCCAGTTAGGAGTAGAATTTGAATTTTTTGAGTGACACTTTTTCATAATGCTATATGATGATTCCAAAAATGCAAAAAAAATAATTAAGATTTTTGTTTAACGCACAATGGCCATTTCCAATAAAACCGAGTTTTGAAGTGGAAGGTGGGTTCAAATCGCTTAAATACGCCTTGATTTACATTCAAAACACCATTTATATCAATGTCGGACGTTAATATCAAGAAGTTTACATGATTTTCTCGAGAAATAGCCAAGAAAATGGCTCTAAAGCTCCAAATTTAGAGTCAAATGGCTACGCGTCTGTTTTGCGATTTTATAGATAGAGGGTCACGTTACCCTTGGCTAGAAGTCCCCCACGTGCAAGAATACTCCCTCTTAGGTCTATATCAAGTAACTTGCATCTCAGTTAAAGAGTTAATTATCTCATTTTCAAGTTCAAAGCTTTATCTAGAGTTTATCACTCTCATGTAGGTCAACGTTTTGTCAAAATTCATATTTGGCACCACATTGGCTCAGAAAAGAGCAACAAATCGTTAAAATTGTACATTCAATGCTTAACACAATACCCTAGGAGTAATATCGTGACAAAAATGTAATTGCGAGTTTGCTTACTAGGTAATCATGATACTCTAAGTAAACAAATGGCTTTTAGAAGCTTTATTGTCCTACAAATACGGGGGTCTGTTACCCCCCCCCCCCCTACATAATTTAACCATTAATGGCATACAGGTATCTCTGCAATGAATACGGAGTAATATAGTGATTATATGATTAAGTTATCATGTTTGTCGATAATTAAATGTGTCATGTATGCTATTAACATATATATTATACAATGTAAACAATGAAAAATCAAAAAATATACGTTTTGGTCATGAAAGCAGACTTTAAATGTAACAATTTTGGGCAAAAAATGGCCAAAAAGTGAGAAAAATGGGGTATTTTGGGTATAGAGTAAAATCTATTTTGTGACATAATTCCAGTTAGGAGTAGAATTTGAATTTTTTGAGTGATACTTTTTCATAATGCTATATGATGATTCCAAAAATGCAAAAAAAATAATTAAGATTTTTGTTAAATAAGAGAGCACCACACCAAATCAATGCGCAATTCGTGTAATCCTATAATAGTTCCGGAAAAGCACGAAGACTAGGCTTGTAAATGTGAAGTTTTCGGGCAATTTGTTTCTCCGGGGATGGTATGTTTGTATTTAAATGAACGAGTGGGACCTATCCGTTGCACCTACAATGATAAAATACGATATTTTTAATTTATCGACCTAAATAGTGCCCAGGGCGTAAGCACCTGCCTAAATGGTGAACAGGCATGCCAGAAAACGTGAAAAAGTGAGGGCGCTGTGTGCAGGTCCGAAAATTTAGCTTAATAACCCCTCATGAAACAAGGCTTAAATTAAAGTTGAGATGTTACTGAAAATGGTCATAGGTGACAAGTATGCAATAAATGTAACCGGAGGGTAGAAAAGGTGTCTTGAAATATGGCACTTTTACACGTATTTCAATGAGAAAGATATTTGGTGTGGTGCGCCCTTTAACGCACAATGGCCATTTCCAATAAAACCGAGTTTTGAAGTGGAAGGTGGGTTCAAATCGCTTAAATACGCCTTGATTTACATTCAAAACACCATTTATATCAATGTCGGACGTTAATATCAAGAAGTTTACATGATTTTCTCGAGAAATAGCCAAGAAAATGGCTCTAAAGCTCCAAATTTAGAGTCAAATGGCTACGCGTCTGTTTTGCGATTTTATAGATAGAGGGTCACGTTACCCTTGGCTAGAACTTAGAAGTCCCCCACGTGCAAGAATACTCCCTCTTAGGTGTATATCAAGTAACTTGCATCTCAGTTAAAGAGTTAATTATCTCATTTTCAAGTTCAAAGCTTTATTTAGAGTTTATCACTCTCATGTAGGTCAACGTTTTGTCAAAATTCATATTTGGCCCCACATTGGCTCAGAAAAGAGCAACAAATCGTTAAAATTGTACATTCAATGCTTAACACAATACCCTAGGGGTAATATCGTGACAAAAATGTAATTGCGAGTTTGCTTACTAGGTAATCATGATACTCTAAGTAAACAAATGGCTTTTAGAAGCTTTATTGTCCTACAAATACGGGGGTCTTTTACCCCCCCCCCCCCCCCTACATAATTTAACCATTAATGGCATACAGGTATCTCTGCAATGATTACGGAGTAATATAGTGATTATATGATTAAGTTATCATGTTTGTCGATAATTAAATGTGTCATGTATGCTATTAACATATATATTATACAATGTAAACAATGAAAAATCAAAAAATACACGTTTTGGTCATGAAAGCAGACTTTAAATGTAACAATTTTGGGCAAAAAATGGCCAAAAAGTGAGAAAAATGGGGTATTTTGGGTATAGAGTAAAATCTATTTTGTGACATAATTCCAGTTAGGAGTAGAATTTGAATTTTTTGAGTGACACTTTTTCATAATGCTATATGATGATTCCAAAAATGCAAAAAAAATAATTAAGATTTTTGTTTAACGCACAATGGCCATTTCCAATAAAACCGAGTTTTGAAGTGGAAGGTGGGTTCAAATCGCTTAAATACGCCTTGATTTACATTCAAAACACCATTTATATCAATGTCGGACGTTAATATCAAGAAGTTTACATGATTTTCTCGAGAAATAGCCAAGAAAATGGCTCTAAAGCTCCAAATTTAGAGTCAAATGGCTACGCGTCTGTTTTGCGATTTTATAGATAGAGGGTCACGTTACCCTTGGCTAGAACTTAGAAGTCCCCCACGTGCAAGAATACTCCCTCTTAGGTGTATATCAAGTAACTTGCATCTCAGTTAAAGAGTTAATTATCTCATTTTCAAGTTCAAAGCTTTATTTAGAGTTTATCACTCTCATGTAGGTCAACGTTTTGTCAAAATTCATATTTGGCCCCACATTGGCTCAGAAAAGAGCAACAAATCGTTAAAATTGTACATTCAATGCTTAACACAATACCCTAGGGGTAATATCGTGACAAAAATGTAATTGCGAGTTTGCTTACTAGGTAATCATGATACTCTAAGTAAACAAATGGCTTTTAGAAGCTTTATTGTCCTACAAATACGGGGGTCTTTTACCCCCCCCCCCCCCCCCTACATAATTTAACCATTAATGGCATACAGGTATCTCTGCAATGATTACGGAGTAATATAGTGATTATATGATTAAGTTATCATGTTTGTCGATAATTAAATGTGTCATGTATGCTATTAACATATATATTATACAATGTAAACAATGAAAAATCAAAAAATACACGTTTTGGTCATGAAAGCAGACTTTAAATGTAACAATTTTGGGCAAAAAATGGCCAAAAAGTGAGAAAAATGGGGTATTTTGGGTATAGAGTAAAATCTATTTTGTGACATAATTCCAGTTAGGAGTAGAATTTGAATTTTTTGAGTGACACTTTTTCATAATGCTATATGATGATTCCAAAAATGCAAAAAAAATAATTAAGATTTTTGTTTAACGCACAATGGCCATTTCCAATAAAACCGAGTTTTGAAGTGGAAGGTGGGTTCAAATCGCTTAAATACGCCTTGATTTACATTCAAAACACCATTTATATCAATGTCGGACGTTAATATCAAGAAGTTTACATGATTTTCTCGAGAAATAGCCAAGAAAATGGCTCTAAAGCTCCAAATTTAGAGTCAAATGGCTACGCGTCTGTTTTGCGATTTTATAGATAGAGGGTCACGTTACCCTTGGCTAGAACTTAGA
The DNA here is from genome assembly GCA_035610835.1 of Ophiura sarsii. Lineage (NCBI taxonomy): Eukaryota > Metazoa > Echinodermata > Ophiuroidea > Amphilepidida > Ophiuridae > Ophiura > Ophiura sarsii. The sequence goes on from JAYJML010000213.1 coordinate 16,413, forward strand.
AGTCCCCCACGTGCAAGAATACTCCCTCTTAGGTGTATATCAAGTAACTTGCATCTCAGTTAAAGAGTTAATTATCTCATTTTCAAGTTCAAAGCTTTATTTAGAGTTTATCACTCTCATGTAGGTCAACGTTTTGTCAAAATTCATATTTGGCCCCACATTGGCTCAGAAAAGAGCAACAAATCGTTAAAATTGTACATTCAATGCTTAACACAATACCCTAGGGGTAATATCGTGACAAAAATGTAATTGCGAGTTTGCTTACTAGGTAATCATGATACTCTAAGTAAACAAATGGCTTTTAGAAGCTTTATTGTCCTACAAATACGGGGGTCTTTTACCCCCCCCCCCCCCCCTACATAATTTAACCATTAATGGCATACAGGTATCTCTGCAATGATTACGGAGTAATATAGTGATTATATGATTAAGTTATCATGTTTGTCGATAATTAAATGTGTCATGTATGCTATTAACATATATATTATACAATGTAAACAATGAAAAATCAAAAAATACACGTTTTGGTCATGAAAGCAGACTTTAAATGTAACAATTTTGGGCAAAAAATGGCCAAAAAGTGAGAAAAATGGGGTATTTTGGGTATAGAGTAAAATCTATTTTGTGACATAATTCCAGTTAGGAGTAGAATTTGAATTTTTTGAGTGACACTTTTTCATAATGCTATATGATGATTCCAAAAATGCAAAAAAAATAATTAAGATTTTTGTTTAACGCACAATGGCCATTTCCAATAAAACCGAGTTTTGAAGTGGAAGGTGGGTTCAAATCGCTTAAATACGCCTTGATTTACATTCAAAACACCATTTATATCAATGTCGGACGTTAATATCAAGAAGTTTACATGATTTTCTCGAGAAATAGCCAAGAAAATGGCTCTAAAGCTCCAAATTTAGAGTCAAATGGCTACGCGTCTGTTTTGCGATTTTATAGATAGAGGGTCACGTTACCCTTGGCTAGAAGTCCCCCACGTGCAAGAATACTCCCTCTTAGGTCTATATCAAGTAACTTGCATCTCAGTTAAAGAGTTAATTATCTCATTTTCAAGTTCAAAGCTTTATCTAGAGTTTATCACTCTCATGTAGGTCAACGTTTTGTCAAAATTCATATTTGGCACCACATTGGCTCAGAAAAGAGCAACAAATCGTTAAAATTGTACATTCAATGCTTAACACAATACCCTAGGAGTAATATCGTGACAAAAATGTAATTGCGAGTTTGCTTACTAGGTAATCATGATACTCTAAGTAAACAAATGGCTTTTAGAAGCTTTATTGTCCTACAAATACGGGGGTCTGTTACCCCCCCCCCCCTACATAATTTAACCATTAATGGCATACAGGTATCTCTGCAATGAATACGGAGTAATATAGTGATTATATGATTAAGTTATCATGTTTGTCGATAATTAAATGTGTCATGTATGCTATTAACATATATATTATACAATGTAAACAATGAAAAATCAAAAAATATACGTTTTGGTCATGAAAGCAGACTTTAAATGTAACAATTTTGGGCAAAAAATGGCCAAAAAGTGAGAAAAATGGGGTATTTTGGGTATAGAGTAAAATCTATTTTGTGACATAATTCCAGTTAGGAGTAGAATTTGAATTTTTTGAGTGATACTTTTTCATAATGCTATATGATGATTCCAAAAATGCAAAAAAAATAATTAAGATTTTTGTTAAATAAGAGAGCACCACACCAAATCAATGCGCAATTCGTGTAATCCTATAATAGTTCCGGAAAAGCACGAAGACTAGGCTTGTAAATGTGAAGTTTTCGGGCAATTTGTTTCTCCGGGGATGGTATGTTTGTATTTAAATGAACGAGTGGGACCTATCCGTTGCACCTACAATGATAAAATACGATATTTTTAATTTATCGACCTAAATAGTGCCCAGGGCGTAAGCACCTGCCTAAATGGTGAACAGGCATGCCAGAAAACGTGAAAAAGTGAGGGCGCTGTGTGCAGGTCCGAAAATTTAGCTTAATAACCCCTCATGAAACAAGGCTTAAATTAAAGTTGAGATGTTACTGAAAATGGTCATAGGTGACAAGTATGCAATAAATGTAACCGGAGGGTAGAAAAGGTGTCTTGAAATATGGCACTTTTACACGTATTTCAATGAGAAAGATATTTGGTGTGGTGCGCCCTTTAACGCACAATGGCCATTTCCAATAAAACCGAGTTTTGAAGTGGAAGGTGGGTTCAAATCGCTTAAATACGCCTTGATTTACATTCAAAACACCATTTATATCAATGTCGGACGTTAATATCAAGAAGTTTACATGATTTTCTCGAGAAATAGCCAAGAAAATGGCTCTAAAGCTCCAAATTTAGAGTCAAATGGCTACGCGTCTGTTTTGCGATTTTATAGATAGAGGGTCACGTTACCCTTGGCTAGAACTTAGAAGTCCCCCACGTGCAAGAATACTCCCTCTTAGGTGTATATCAAGTAACTTGCATCTCAGTTAAAGAGTTAATTATCTCATTTTCAAGTTCAAAGCTTTATTTAGAGTTTATCACTCTCATGTAGGTCAACGTTTTGTCAAAATTCATATTTGGCCCCACATTGGCTCAGAAAAGAGCAACAAATCGTTAAAATTGTACATTCAATGCTTAACACAATACCCTAGGGGTAATATCGTGACAAAAATGTAATTGCGAGTTTGCTTACTAGGTAATCATGATACTCTAAGTAAACAAATGGCTTTTAGAAGCTTTATTGTCCTACAAATACGGGGGTCTTTTACCCCCCCCCCCCCCCCCCTACATAATTTAACCATTAATGGCATACAGGTATCTCTGCAATGATTACGGAGTAATATAGTGATTATATGATTAAGTTATCATGTTTGTCGATAATTAAATGTGTCATGTATGCTATTAACATATATATTATACAATGTAAACAATGAAAAATCAAAAAATACACGTTTTGGTCATGAAAGCAGACTTTAAATGTAACAATTTTGGGCAAAAAATGGCCAAAAAGTGAGAAAAATGGGGTATTTTGGGTATAGAGTAAAATCTATTTTGTGACATAATTCCAGTTAGGAGTAGAATTTGAATTTTTTGAGTGACACTTTTTCATAATGCTATATGATGATTCCAAAAATGCAAAAAAAATAATTAAGATTTTTGTTTAACGCACAATGGCCATTTCCAATAAAACCGAGTTTTGAAGTGGAAGGTGGGTTCAAATCGCTTAAATACGCCTTGATTTACATTCAAAACACCATTTATATCAATGTCGGACGTTAATATCAAGAAGTTTACATGATTTTCTCGAGAAATAGCCAAGAAAATGGCTCTAAAGCTCCAAATTTAGAGTCAAATGGCTACGCGTCTGTTTTGCGATTTTATAGATAGAGGGTCACGTTACCCTTGGCTAGAACTTAGAAGTCCCCCACGTGCAAGAATACTCCCTCTTAGGTGTATATCAAGTAACTTGCATCTCAGTTAAAGAGTTAATTATCTCATTTTCAAGTTCAAAGCTTTATTTAGAGTTTATCACTCTCATGTAGGTCAACGTTTTGTCAAAATTCATATTTGGCCCCACATTGGCTCAGAAAAGAGCAACAAATCGTTAAAATTGTACATTCAATGCTTAACACAATACCCTAGGGGTAATATCGTGACAAAAATGTAATTGCGAGTTTGCTTACTAGGTAATCATGATACTCTAAGTAAACAAATGGCTTTTAGAAGCTTTATTGTCCTACAAATACGGGGGTCTTTTACCCCCCCCCCCCCTACATAATTTAACCATTAATGGCATACAGGTATCTCTGCAATGATTACGGAGTAATATAGTGATTATATGATTAAGTTATCATGTTTGTCGATAATTAAATGTGTCATGTATGCTATTAACATATATATTATACAATGTAAACAATGAAAAATCAAAAAATACACGTTTTGGTCATGAAAGCAGACTTTAAATGTAACAATTTTGGGCAAAAAATGGCCAAAAAGTGAGAAAAATGGGGTATTTTGGGTATAGAGTAAAATCTATTTTGTGACATAATTCCAGTTAGGAGTAGAATTTGAATTTTTTGAGTGACACTTTTTCATAATGCTATATGATGATTCCAAAAATGCAAAAAAAATAATTAAGATTTTTGTTTAACGCACAATGGCCATTTCCAATAAAACCGAGTTTTGAAGTGGAAGGTGGGTTCAAATCGCTTAAATACGCCTTGATTTACATTCAAAACACCATTTATATCAATGTCGGACGTTAATATCAAGAAGTTTACATGATTTTCTCGAGAAATAGCCAAGAAAATGGCTCTAAAGCTCCAAATTTAGAGTCAAATGGCTACGCGTCTGTTTTGCGATTTTATAGATAGAGGGTCACGTTACCCTTGGCTAGAAGTCCCCCACGTGCAAGAATACTCCCTCTTAGGTCTATATCAAGTAACTTGCATCTCAGTTAAAGAGTTAATTATCTCATTTTCAAGTTCAAAGCTTTATCTAGAGTTTATCACTCTCATGTAGGTCAACGTTTTGTCAAAATTCATATTTGGCACCACATTGGCTCAGAAAAGAGCAACAAATCGTTAAAATTGTACATTCAATGCTTAACACAATACCCTAGGAGTAATATCGTGACAAAAATGTAATTGCGAGTTTGCTTACTAGGTAATCATGATACTCTAAGTAAACAAATGGCTTTTAGAAGCTTTATTGTCCTACAAATACGGGGGTCTGTTACCCCCCCCCCCCTACATAATTTAACCATTAATGGCATACAGGTATCTCTGCAATGAATACGGAGTAATATAGTGATTATATGATTAAGTTATCATGTTTGTCGATAATTAAATGTGTCATGTATGCTATTAACATATATATTATACAATGTAAACAATGAAAAATCAAAAAATATACGTTTTGGTCATGAAAGCAGACTTTAAATGTAACAATTTTGGGCAAAAAATGGCCAAAAAGTGAGAAAAATGGGGTATTTTGGGTATAGAGTAAAATCTATTTTGTGACATAATTCCAGTTAGGAGTAGAATTTGAATTTTTTGAGTGATACTTTTTCATAATGCTATATGATGATTCCAAAAATGCAAAAAAAATAATTAAGATTTTTGTTAAATAAGAGAGCACCACACCAAATCAATGCGCAATTCGTGTAATCCTATAATAGTTCCGGAAAAGCACGAAGACTAGGCTTGTAAATGTGAAGTTTTCGGGCAATTTGTTTCTCCGGGGATGGTATGTTTGTATTTAAATGAACGAGTGGGACCTATCCGTTGCACCTACAATGATAAAATACGATATTTTTAATTTATCGACCTAAATAGTGCCCAGGGCGTAAGCACCTGCCTAAATGGTGAACAGGCATGCCAGAAAACGTGAAAAAGTGAGGGCGCTGTGTGCAGGTCCGTAGCGGAAAATTTAGCTAAATAATCCCCCATGAAACAAGGCTTAAATTAAAGTTGAGATGTTACTGAAAATGGTCATAGGTGACAAGTATGCAATAAATGTAACCGGAGGGTAGAAAAGGTGTCTTGAAATATGGCACTTTTACACGTATTTCAATGAGAAAGATGTTTGGTGTGGTGCGCCCTTTAACGCACAATGGCCATTTCCAATAAAACCGAGTTTTGAAGTGGAAGGTGGGTTCAAATCGCTTAAATACGCCTTGATTTACATTCAAAACACCATTTATATCAATGTCGGACGTTAATATCAAGAAGTTTACATGATTTTCTCGAGAAATAGCCAAGAAAATGGCTCTAAAGCTCCAAATTTAGAGTCAAATGGCTACGCGTCTGTTTTGCGATTTTATAGATAGAGGGTCACGTTACCCTTGGCTAGAAGTCCCCCACGTGCAAGAATACTCCCTCTTAGGTCTATATCAAGTAACTTGCATCTCAGTTAAAGAGTTAATTATCTCATTTTCAAGTTCAAAGCTTTATTTAGAGTTTATCACTCTCATGTAGGTCAACGTTTTGTCAAAATTCATATTTGGCCCCACATTGGCTCAGAAAAGAGCAACAAATCGTTAAAATTGTACATTCAATGCTTAACACAATACCCTAGGAGTAATATCGTGACAAAAATGTAATTGCGAGTTTGCTTACTAGGTAATCATGATACTCTAAGTAAACAAATGGCTTTTAGAAGCTTTGTTGTCCTACAAATACGGGGGTCTTTTACCCCCCCCCCCCCCTACATAATTTAACCATTAATGGCATACAGGTATCTCTGCAATGAATACGGAGTAATATAGTGATTATATGATTAAGTTATCATGTTTGTCGATAATTAAATTTGTCATGTATGCTATTAACATATATATTATACAATGTAAACAATGAAAAATCAAAAAATACACGTTTTGGTCATGAAAGCAGACTTTAAATGTAACAATTTTGGGCAAAAAATGGCCAAAAAGTGAGAAAAATGGGGTATTTTGGGTATAGAGTAAAATCTATTTTGTGACATAATTCCAGTTAGGAGTAGAATTTGAATTTTTTGAGTGATACTTTTCATAATGCTATATGATGATTCCAAAAATGCAAAAAAAATAATTAAGATTTTTGTTAAATAAGAGAGCACCACACCAAATCAATGCGCAATTCGTGTAATCCTATAATAGTTCCGGAAAAGCACGAAGACTAGGCTTGTAAATGTGAAGTTTTCGGGCAATTTGTTTCTCCGGGGATGGTATGTTTGTATTTAAATGAACGAGTGGGACCTATCCGTTGCACCTACAATGATAAAATACGATATTTTTAATTTATCGACCTAAATAGTGCCCAGTCTCAGGCCCAGGGCGTAAGCACCTGCCTAAATGGTGAACAGGCATGCCAGAAAACGTGAAAAAGTGAGGGCGCTGTGTGCAGGTCCGTAGCGGAAAATTTAGCTTAATAACCCCTCATGAAACGAGGCTTAAATTAAAGTTGAGATGTTACTGAAAATGGTCATAGGTGATAAGTATGCAATAAATGTAACCGGAGGGTAGAAAAGGTGTCTTGAAATATGGCACTTTTACACGTATTTCAATGAGAAAGATGTTTGGTGTGGTGCGCCCTTTAACGCACAATGGCCATTTCCAATAAAACCGAGTTTTGAAGTGGAAGGTGGGTTCAAATCGCTTAAATACGCCTTGATTTACATTCAAAACACCATTTATATCAATATCGGACGTTAATATCAAGAAGTTTACATGATTTTCTCGAGAAATAGCCAAGAAAATGGCTCTAAAGCTCCAAATTTAGAGTCAAATGGCTACGCGTCTGTTTTGCGATTTTATAGATAGAGGGTCACGTTACCCTTGGCTAGAAGTCCCCCACGTGCAAGAATACTCCCTCTTAGGTCTATATCAAGTAACTTGCATCTCAGTTAAAGAGTTAATTATCTCATTTTCAAGTTCAAAGCTTTATTTAGAGTTTATCACTCTCATGTAGGTCAACGTTTTGTCAAAATTCATATTTGGCCCCACATTGGCTCAGAAAAGAGCAACAAATCGTTAAAATTGTACATTCAATGCTTAACACAATACCCTAGGGGTAATATCGTGACAAAAATGTGATTGCGAGTTTGCTTACTAGGTAATCATGATACTCTAAGTAAACAAATGGCTTTTAGAAGCTTTATTGCCCTACAAATACGGGGGTCTTTTACCCCCCCCCCCCCTACATAATTTAACCATTAATGGCATACAGGTATCTCTGCAATGAATACGGAGTAATATAGTGATTATATGATTAAGTTATCATGTTTGTCGATAATTAAATGTGTCATGTATGCTATTAACATATATATTATACAATGTAAACAATGAAAAATCAAAAAATACACGTTTTGGTCATGAAAGCAGACTTTAAATGTAACAATTTTGGGCAAAAAATGGCCAAAAAGTGAGAAAAATGGGGTATTTTGGGTATAGAGTAAAATCTATTTTGTGACATAATTCCAGTTTGGAGTAGAATTTGAATTTTTTGAGTGACACTTTTTCATAATGCTATATGATGATTCCAAAAATTCAAAAAAAATAATTAAGATTTTTGTTTAACGCACAATGGCCATTTCCAATAAAACCGAGTTTTGAAGTGGAAGGTGGGTTCAAATCGCTTAAATACGCCTTGATTTACATTCAAAACACCATTTATATCAATGTCGGACGTTAATATCAAGAAGTTAACATGATTTTCTCGAGAAATAGCCAAGAAAATGGCTCTAAAGCTCCAAATTTAGAGTCAAATGGCTACGCGTCTGTTTTGCGATTTTATAGATAGAGGGTCACGTTACCCTTGGCTAGAAGTCCCCCACGTGCAAGAATACTCCCTCTTAGGTCTATATCAAGTAACTTGCATCTCAGTTAAAGAGTTAATTATCTCATTTTCAAGTTCAAAGCTTTATTTAGAGTTTATCACTCTCATGTAGGTCAACGTTTTGTCAAAATTCATATTTGGCCCCACATTGGCTCAGAAAAGAGCAACAAATCGTTAAAATTGTACATTCAATGCTTAACACAATACCCTAGGAGTAATATCGTGACAAAAATGTAATTGCGAGTTTGCTCACTAGGTAATCATGATACTCTAAGTAAACAAATGGCTTTTAGAAGCTTTATTGTCCTACAAATACGGGGGTCTTTTACCCCCCCCCCCTACATAATTTAACCATTAATGGCATACAGGTATCTCTGCAATGAATACGGAGTAATATAGTGATTATATGATTAAGTTATCATGTTTGTCGATAATTAAATGTGTCATGTATGCTATTAACATATATATTATACAATGTAAACAATGAAAAATCAAAAAATACACGTTTTGGTCATGAAAGGAGACTTTAAATGTAACAATTTTGGGCAAAAAATGGCCAAAAAGTAAGAAAAATGGGGTATTTTGGGTATAGAGTAAAATCTATTTTGTGACATAATTCCAGTTAGGAGTAGAATTTGAATTTTTTGAGTGATACTTTTTCATAATGCTATATGATGATTCCAAAAATGCAAAAAAAATAATTAAGATTTTGTTAAATAAGAGAGCACCACACCAAATCAATGCGCAATTCGTGTAATCCTATAATAGTTCCGGAAAAGCACGAAGACTAGGCTTGTAAATGTGAAGTTTTCGGGCAATTTGTTTCTCCGGGGATGGTATGTTTGTATTTAAATGAACGAGTGGGACCTATCCGTTGCACCTACAATTATAAAATACGATATTTTTAATTTATCGACCTAAATAGTGCACAGGGCGTAAGCACCTGCCTAAATGGTGAACAGGCATGCCAGAAAACGTGAAAAAGTGAGGGCGCTGTGTGCAGGTCCGTAGCGGAAAATTTAGCTTAATAACCCCTCATGAAACGAGGCTTAAATTAAAGTTGAGATGTTACTGAAAATGGTCATAGGTGACAAGTATGCAATAAATGTAACCGGAGGGTAGAAAAGGTGTCTTGAAATATGGCACTTTTACACGTATTTCAATGAGAAAGATGTTTGGTGTGGTGCGCCCTTTAACGCACAATGGCCATTTCCAATAAAACCGAGTTTTGAAGTGGAAGGTGGGTTCAAATCGCTTAAATACGCCTTGATTTACATTCAAAACACCATTTATATCAATGTCGGACGTTAATATCAAGAAGTTTACATGATTTTCTCGAGAAATAGCCAAGAAAATGGCTCTAAAGCTCCAAATTTAGAGTCAAATGGCTACGCGTCTGTTTTGCGATTTTATAGATAGAGGGTCACGTTACCCTTGGCTAGAAGTCCCCCACGTGCAAGAATACTCCCTCTTAGGTCTATATCAAGTAACTTGCATCTCAGTTAAAGAGTTAATTATCTCATTTTCAAGTTCAAAGCTTTATTTAGAGTTTATCACTCTCATGTAGGTCAACGTTTTGTCAAAATTCATATTTGGCCCCACATTGGCTCAGAAAAGAGCAACAAATCGTTAAAATTGTACATTCAATGCTTAACACAATACCCTAAGAGTAATATCGTGACAAAAATGTAATTGCGAGTTTGCTTACTAGGTAATCATGATACTCTAAGTAAACAAATGGCTTTTAGAAGCTTTATTGTCCTACAAATACGGGGGTCTTTTACCCCCCCCCCCCTACATAATTTAACCATTAATGGCATACAGGTATCTCTGCAATGAATACGGAGTAATATAGTGATTATATGATTAAGTTATCATGTTTGTCGATAATTAAATATGTCATGTATGCTATTAACATTATATATTATACAATGTAAACAATGAAAAATCAAAAAATACACGTTTTGGTCATGAAAGGAGACTTTAAATGTAACAATTTTGGGCAAAAAATGGCCAAAAAGTAAGAAAAATGGGGTATTTTGGGTATAGAGTAAAATCTATTTTGTGACATAATTCCAGTTAGGAGTAGAATTTGAATTTTTTGAGTGATACTTTTCATAATGCTATATGATGATTCCAAAAATGCAAAAAAAATAATTAAGATTTTTGTTAAATAAGAGAGCACCACACCAAATCAATGCGCAATTCGTGTAATCCTATAATAGTTCCGGAAAAGCACGAAGACTAGGCTTGTAAATGTGAAGTTTTCGGGCAATTTGTTTCTCCGGGGATGGTATGTTTGTATTTAAATGAACGAGTGGGACCTATCCGTTGCACCTACAATTATAAAATACGATATTTTTAATTTATCGACCTAAATAGTGCCCAGGGCGTAAGCACCTGCCTAAATGGTGAACAGGCATGCCAGAAAACGTGAAAAAGTGAGGGCGCTGTGTGCAGGTCCGTAGCGGAAAATTTAGCTTAATAACCCCTCATGAAACGAGGCTTAAATTAAAGTTGAGATGTTACTGAAAATGGTCATAGGTGACAAGTATGCAATAAATGTAACCGGAGGGTAGAAAAGGTGTCTTGAAATATGGCACTTTTACACGTATTTCAATGAGAAAGATGTTTGGTGTGGTGCGCCCTTTAACGCACAATGGCCATTTCCAATAAAACCGAGTTTTGAAGTGGAAGGTGGGTTCAAATCGCTTAAATACGCCTTGATTTACATTCAAAACACCATTTATATCAATGTCGGACGTTAATATCAAGAAGTTTACATGATTTTCTCGAGAAATAGCCAAGAAAATGGCTCTAAAGCTCCAAATTTAGAGTCAAATGGCTACGCGTCTGTTTTGCGATTTTATAGATAGAGGGTCACGTTACCCTTGGCTAGAAGTCCCCCACGTGCAAGAATACTCCCTCTTAGGTCTATATCAAGTAACTTGCATCTCAGTTAAAGAGTTAATTATCTCATTTTCAAGTTCAAAGCTTTATTTAGAGTTTATCACTCTCATGTAGGTCAACGTTTTGTCAAAATTCATATTTGGCCCCACATTGTGCGTTTAACAAAAATCTAAATTATTTTTTTTGCATTTTTGGAATCATCATATAGCATTATGAAAAAGTATCACTCAAAAATTCAAATTCTACTCCTAACTTGAATTATGTCACAAAATAGATTTTACTCTATACCCAAAATACCCAATTTTTCTCACTTTTTGCCCAAAATTGTTACATTTAAAGTCTGCTTTCATTTATAATTTGTGGAGTAAGAAGAAACATTTACTCATCATCCAACCATGTCCAACTATTGTTTTTCCAATTATTTTCAAATATTTCCAAAAAATAAATGTCGACAGTTTTGAAAAAAAATGTGTAAGAAAAAAGAGTAATATTTGAAAAATCCATAAAATAAGGGTTTGTGAATAACGTGTCGGGAAAAAATACCAGCAATTTCAAAATGTTCAAAATAAATTCCAAAAACTGTAGGCAAAAACACCCTTTGACAATTTGAGCCAAAAAATGTTGGTTAATATTAATATGTGGAAATGTAGAACTAAATCCAAATGTAGTTTTTCAAAAATTCTTTTGAATAAAAACAGCCCAAAAAGTGTACGTATAGGCCTATGAACATTCGAGCAGAAAAAAAAGTGTTTTTTTCTTGCATTTTTTCTTGGTGATTATTGGGCCGGGGGATTCATCGTCCCTTTGCAACACAAGTGATGCAAAACAACGACCGCAAATAAAAAATACATAATAACAGATGGGCATATGAATAATGAGCATCTATTATTATATTACAACCCGTTAATGCAATACGAAAGATAGCTGTCGAATCTGTCAAACAGAAGTTACTGCTATCTACTGAAGATAGTTATTTACAAGTAGGCCTAAGTTGTTTTACAATTATTTGTGTTACTTTCAACCCTATATATAGATTCCGTTACTTTTAGATACTCTTTTGCATATCTAACAATACATGAATACCTCTCGTAGGAGTATCTGAAAACGCCACATTATGCATTGCAATAATGGCCAATTATTATACATCTTCAAAATGCATTAGTTAGTATAGGGAATTGGTTTCACTGAACGTCCCCGTATTAAATGAATGTCTTTATTAAAAAAATACTGGGATGCCAAGCCTATGGTCCCCTGCCAAATACTGTGCAATTTGAGATACATGTGACATTTAGTTTTTGAGATGTGATAGAAAAAACAAATTTAGATGATTTTTTTTGCAATCTGCGTATACATGTATAAGAGGAATGCAAAATATTTGATCTACATTTGGTTTTTCTGTCATAAATCAAAAACCGAATGTCGTATGAATCTCATATTACACACGATTTGAGTTAACAATAGGGGCATCACAAATATAATAAAAATGATGACAGGGAATTAATTTTATTTAGGGAGTGGTCACTGAAAACAATTATGTATGTCATATTTAACTACAATTTGACCCGTTTCTTGATCCCGCGCGTAATAATCTGATGTTTATAAATCAATAAATCAAAAGTATAAAGTTCTTGCTGAGAAATTAACATGTTTATACTTTTAATAATGTTATCACATTGCCTATTTGTTTGTTATTTGAAATATGAAACTATACATTTACACTTTCCACGCGACAGGTGTCTGCAGACGACAATCCAAAATTGCACAAAATGTTTCAAAAACGTCAAAATTATTGAATGTCATTTTACCAATATTTGGAATCACCTTATGAAATGCATTCAAATAAGTACAAACGTGCCTATTATTAGTTCAGTTATCCTTGAGATAGACATAAAAGTTAGACAAATATGTTTTGTACCGTGGTTAAACCAATAGCCGCGTTGAAAGTGTTAACATTTGCCGAGCAGTAAACGTTTATTTGCAATACTATTCCTATCTATTAAAAATAGCTCATAACAGAAAAAAGGAAAAAAGCCACGCCATGAAAGCGACTCGAACCAACGCCAAGCAGGCTATGAACAGATAAAGGGTGCCAACGAACGCTCCTATCCACTCGGCCAAGCGGTCAGTGCTTACACAAGCGTGGATTTGTTTTATTATACATGTTATAGTAATGCATTATTGCAAAGTGTCACACACTTTACAACAGTTTACCATCAGTTTACCATTGGGACATTTTGCTTAAAATAGGCAATTAAACGGTTTTTTTCATATTGCCTTTGAGTTATCAAGATATGCATATGTGTTAGCTATACCAATCATGCATGTTGTAACTCCGAAATATAAGCCGCATTGGTCACATCTATGCATTTTGATAACAGTTTACCATTTAAAATGAAAACAAAATATGTATAATAATATTATACTATAGAAACGACGGTAAAGTGTTCAATGAACACGCGTTTCAAGGCAACACTTTACCATTCACTTTACCATACACTTTACCATTACGGTCCCAACTCGTCTGATGATTTCTTTGTGAATAAAGCTAAATTCATTTATCGCAGCGCTATTTTAATCAATAAATACAATAAAATATACTACTTAAATGGTTTATTTATGTATTCACGTATATTATATATTACTTAAATGGTTTATGTATTCACTTATTTAGTTGTTTGGGTTGTTTTTGAGGATGAGATTGAACTGAAGGCCTATAGATAATATTATCGTCGTGCTTACTCATCTGACTCATTAGCTCAGTTGACTAGAGCGCTGGTCTATAACCATCCAGAGGTCCCAGGTTCAAATCCTGGATGTGCAATTTCTTTTACTGACTATCATTTATAATTTGTGGAGTAAGAAGAAACATTTACTCATCATCCAACCATGTCCAACTATTGTTTTTCCAATTATTTTCAAATATTTCCAAAAGATAAATGCCGACAGTTTTGAAAAAAAATGTGTAAGAAAAAAGAGTAATATTTGAAAAATCCATAAAATAAGGGTTTGTGAATAACGTGTGGGGAAAAAATACCAGCAATTTCAAAATGTTCAAAATAAATTCCAAAAACAGTAGGCAAAAACACCCTTTGACAATTTGAGCCAAAAAATGTTGGTTAATATTAATATGTGGAAATGTAGAACTAAATCCAAATGTAGTTTTTCAAAAATTCTTTTGAATAAAAACAGCCCAAAAAGTGTACGTATAGGCCTATGAACATTCGAGCAGGAAAAAAAGTGTTTTGAAAAAAGGTTTTTTTCTTGCATTTTTTCTTGGTGATTATTTGGCCGGGGGATTCATCGTCCCTTTGCAACACAAGTGATGCAAAACAACGACCGCAAATAAAAAATACATAATAACAGATGGGCATATGAATAATGAGCATCTATTATTATATTACAACCCGTTAATGCAATACGAAAGATAGCTGTCGAATCTGTCAAACAGAAGTTACTGCTATCTACTGAAGATAGTTATTTACAAGTAGGCCTAAGTTGTTTTACAATTATTTGTGTTACTTTCAACCCTATATATAGATTCCGTTACTTTTAGATACTCTTTTGCATATCTAACAATACATGAATAACTCTCGTAGGAGTATCTGAAAACGCCACATTATGCATTGCAATAATGGCCAATTATTATACATCTTCAAAATGCATTAGTTAGTATAGGGAATTGGTTTCACTGAACGTTCCCGTATTAAATGAATGTCTTTATTAAAAAAAATACTGGGGATGCCAAGCCTATGGTCCCCTGCCAAATACTGTGCAATTTGAGATACATGTGACATTTAGTGTTTGAGATGTGATAGAAAAACCAAATTTAGATGATTTTTTTGCAATCTGCGTATACAATCTTGGAAAAAAGTCCTTGGAACGCGAACGCTGAGCTGAGCACACGTGCTGGGTATTGTGTGCATGTATTGATACTTAGTGTCTTCTGTTATAAACGGAAATTGTTCAAATGAGATTTTTACTTCCCCACCCCCCATCGATCAATGTTGGGACACTCTGGCAAGCTGCAGGAGCCACTGGCCTTGGTCAACATTGTACGGGGGAGTGGGGGTGACACTTGTCCGTTAATCACACGCAAGTGTTCCAAGACTTTTTTCCAGGATTGTATAAGAGGAATGCAAAATATTTGATCTACATTTGGTTTTTCTGTCATAAATCAAAAACCGAATGTCGTATGAATCTCATATTACACACGATTTGAGTAAACAATAGGGGCATCACAAATATAATAAAAATGATGACAGGGAATTAATTTTATTTAGGGAGTGGTCACTGAAAACAATTATGTATGTCATATTTAACTACAATTTGACCCGTTTCTTGATCCCGCGCGTAATAATCTGATGTTTATAAATCAATAAATCAAAAGTATAAAGTTCTTGCTGAGAAATTAACATGTTTATACTTTTAATAATGTTATCACATTGCCTATTTGTTTGTTATTTGAAATATGAAACTATACATTTACACTTTCCACGCGACAGGTGTCTGCAGACGACAATCCAAAATTGCACAAAATGTTTCAAAAACGTCAAAATTATTGAATGTCATTTTACCAATATTTGGAATCACCTTATGAAATGCATTCAAATAAGTACAAACGTGCCTATTATTAGTTCAGTTATCCTTGAGATAGACATAAAAGTTAGACAAATATGTTTTGTACCGTGGTTAAACCAATAGCCGCGTTGAAAGTGTTAACATTTGCCGAGCAGTAAACGTTTATTTGCAATACTATTCCTATCTATTAAAAATAGCTCATAACAGAAAAAAGGAAAAAAGCCACGCCATGAAAGCGACTCGAACCAACGCCAAGCAGGCTATGAACAGATACAGGGTGCCAACGAACGCTCCTATCCACTCGGCCAAGCGGTCAGTGCTTACACAAGCGTGGATTTGTTTTATTATACATGTTATAGTAATGCATTATTGCAAAGTGTCACACACTTTACAACAGTTTACCATCAGTTTACCATTGGGACATTTTGCTTAAAATAGGCAATTAAACGTTTTTTTCATATTGCCTTTGAGTTATCAAGATATGCATATGTGTTAGCTATACCAATCATGCATGTTGTAACTCCGAAATATAAGCCGCATTGGTCACATCTATGCATTTTGATAACAGTTTACCATTTAAAATGAAAACAAAATATGTATAATAATATTATACTATAGAAACGACGGTAAAGTGTTCAATGAACACGCGTTTCAAGGCAACACTTTACCATTCACTTTACCATACACTTTACCATTACGGTCCCAACTCGTCTGATGATTTCTTTGTGAATAAAGCTAAATTCATTTATCGCAGCGCTATTTTAATCAATAAATACAATAAAATATACTACTTAAATGGTTTATTTATGTATTCACGTATATTATATATTACTTAAATGGTTTATGTATTCACTTATTTAGTTGTTTGGGTTGTTTTTGAGGATGAGATTGAACTGAAGGCCTATAGATAATATTATCGTCGTGCTTACTCATCTGACTCATTAGCTCAGTTGACTAGAGCGCTGGTCTATAACCATCCAGAGGTCCCAGGTTCAAATCCTGGATGTGCAATTTCTTTTACTGACTATCATTTATAATTTGTGGAGTAAGAAGAAACATTTACTCATCATCCAACCATGTCCAACTATTGTTTTTCCAATTATTTTCAAATATTTCCAAAAGATAAATGCCGACAGTTTTGAAAAAAAATGTGTAAGAAAAAAGAGTAATATTTGAAAAATCCATAAAATAAGGGTTTGTGAATAACGTGTGGGGAAAAAATACCAGCAATTTCAAAATGTTCAAAATAAATTCCAAAAACAGTAGGCAAAAACACCCTTTGACAATTTGAGCCAAAAAATGTTGGTTAATATTAATATGTGGAAATGTAGAACTAAATCCAAATGTAGTTTTTCAAAAATTCTTTTGAATAAAAACAGCCCAAAAAGTGTACGTAACATTCGAGCAGGAAAAAAAGTGTTTTGAAAAAAGGTTTTTTTCTTGCATTTTTTCTTGGTGATTATTGGGCCGGGGGATTCATCGTCCCTTTGCAACACAAGTGATGCAAAACAACGACCGCAAATAAAAAATACATAATAACAGATGGGCATATGAATAATGAGCATCTATTATTATATTACAACCCGTTAATGCAATACGAAAGATAGCTGTCGAATCTGTCAAACAGAAGTTACTGCTATCTACTGAAGATAGTTATTTACAAGTAGGCCTAAGTTGTTTTACAATTATTTGTGTTACTTTCAACCCTATATATAGATTCCGTTACTTTTAGATACTCTTTTGCATATCTAACAATACATGAATAACTCTCGTAGGAGTATCTGAAAACGCCACATTATGCATTGCAATAATGGCCAATTATTATACATCTTCAAAATGCATTAGTTAGTATAGGGAATTGGTTTCACTGAACGTTCCCGTATTAAATGAATGTCTTTATTAAAAAAAATACTGGGGATGCCAAGCCTATGGTCCCCTGCCAAATACTGTGCAATTTGAGATACATGTGACATTTAGTTTTTGAGATGTGATAGAAAAACCAAATTTAGATGATTTTTTTGCAATCTGCGTATACAATCTTGGAAAAAAGTCCTTGGAACGCGAACGCTGAGCTGAGCACACGTGCTGGGTATTGTGTGCATGTATTGATACTTAGTGTCTTCTGTTATAAACGGAAATTGTTCAAATGAGATTTTTACTTCCCCACCCCCCATCGATCAATGTTGGGACACTCTGGCAAGCTGCAGGAGCCACTGGCCTTGGTCAACATTGTACGGGGGAGTGGGGGTGACACTTGTCCGTTAATCACACGCAAGTGTTCCAAGACTTTTTTCCAGGATTGTATAAGAGGAATGCAAAATATTTGATCTATATTTGGTTTTTCTGTCATAAATCAAAAACCGAATGTCGTATGAATCTCATATTACACACGATTTGAGTAAACAATAGGGGCATCACAAATATAATAAAAATGATGACAGGGAATTAATTTTATTTAGGGAGTGGTCACTGAAAACAATTATGTATGTCATATTTAACTACAATTTGACCCGTTTCTTGATCCCGCGCGTAATAATCTGATGTTTATAAATCAATAAATCAAAAGTATAAAGTTCTTGCTGAGAAATTAACATGTTTATACTTTTAATAATGTTATCACATTGCCTATTTGTTTGTTATTTGAAATATGAAACTATACATTTACACTTTCCACGCGACAGGTGTCTGCAGACGACAATCCAAAATTGCACAAAATGTTTCAAAAACGTCAAAATTATTGAATGTCATTTTACCAATATTTGGAATCACCTTATGAAATGCATTCAAATAAGTACAAACGTGCCTACTATTAGTTCAGTTATCCTTGAGATAGACATAAAAGTTAGACAAATATGTTTTGTACCGTGGTTAAACCAATAGCCGCGTTGAAAGTGTTAACATTTGCCGAGCAGTAAACGTTTATTTGCAATACTATTCCTATCTATTAAAAATAGCTCATAACAGAAAAAAGGAAAAAAGCCACGCCATGAAAGCGACTCGAACCAACGCCAAGCAGGCTATGAACAGATAAAGGGTGCCAACGAACGCTCCTATCCACTCGGCCAAGCGGTCAGTGCTTACACAAGCGTGGATTTGTTTTATTATACATGTTATAGTAATGCATTATTGCAAAGTGTCACACACTTTACAACAGTTTACCATCAGTTTACCATTGGGACATTTTGCTTAAAATAGGCAATTAAACGGTTTTTTCATATTGCCTTTGAGTTATCAAGATATGCATATGTGTTAGCTATACCAATCATGCATGTTGTAACTCCGAAATATAAGCCGCATTGGTCACATCTATGCATTTTGATAACAGTTTACCATTTAAAATGAAAACAAAATATGTATAATAATATTATACTATAGAAACGACGGTAAAGTGTTCAATGAACACGCGTTTCAAGGCAACACTTTACCATTCACTTTACCATACACTTTACCATTACGGTCCCAACTCGTCTGATGATTTCTTTGTGAATAAAGCTAAATTCATTTATCGCAGCGCTATTTTAATCAATAAATACAATAAAATATACTACTTAAATGGTTTATTTATGTATTCACGTATATTATATATTACTTAAATGGTTTATGTATTCACTTATTTAGTTGTTTGGGTTGTTTTTGAGGATGAGATTGAACTGAAGGCCTATAGATAATATTATCGTCGTGCTTACTCATCTGACTCATTAGCTCAGTTGACTAGAGCGCTGGTCTATAACCATCCAGAGGTCCCAGGTTCAAATCCTGGATGGGCAATTTCTTTTACTGACTATCATTTATAATTTGTGGAGTAAGAAGAAACATTTACTCATCATCCAACTATGTCCAACTATTGTTTTTCCAATTATTTTCAAATATTTCCAAAAGATAAATGCCGACAGTTTTGAAAAAAAATGTGTAAGAAAAAAGAGTAATATTTGAAAAATCCATAAAATAAGGGTTTGTGAATAACGTGTGGGGAAAAAATACCAGCAATTTCAAAATGTTCAAAATAAATTCCAAAAACAGTAGGCAAAAACACCCTTTGACAATTTGAGCCAAAAAATGTTG
Source organism: Ophiura sarsii (assembly GCA_035610835.1). Lineage (NCBI taxonomy): Eukaryota > Metazoa > Echinodermata > Ophiuroidea > Amphilepidida > Ophiuridae > Ophiura > Ophiura sarsii. The sequence goes on from JAYJML010000213.1 coordinate 36,291, forward strand.
GTTAATATTAATATGTGGAAATGTAGAACTAAATCCAAATGTAGTTTTTCAAAAATTCTTTTGAATAAAAACAGCCCAAAAAGTGCACGTATAGGCCTATGAACATTCGAGCAGGAAAAAAAGTGTTTTGAAAAAAGGTTTTTTTCTTGCATTTTTTCTTGGTGATTATTGGGCCGGGGGATTCATCGTCCCTTTGCAACACAAGTGATGCAAAACAACGACCGCAAATAAAAAATACATAATAACAGATGGGCATATGAATAATGAGCATCTATTATTATATTACAACCCGTTAATGCAATACGAAAGATAGCTGTCGAATCTGTCAAACAGAAGTTACTGCTATCTACTGAAGATAGTTATTTACAAGTAGGCCTAAGTTGTTTTACAATTATTTGTGTTACTTTCAACCCTATATATAGATTCCGTTACTTTTAGATACTCTTTTGCATATCTAACAATACATGAATAACTCTCGTAGGAGTATCTGAAAACGCCACATTATGCATTGCAATAATGGCCAATTATTATACATCTTCAAAATGCATTAGTTAGTATAGGGAATTGGTTTCACTGAACGTTCCCGTATTAAATGAATGTCTTTATTAAAAAAAATACTGGGGATGCCAAGCCTATGGTCCCCTGCCAAATACTGTGCAATTTGAGATACATGTGACATTTAGTTTTTGAGATGTGATAGAAAAACCAAATTTAGATGATTTTTTTGCAATCTGCGTATACAATCTTGGAAAAAAGTCCTTGGAACGCGAACGCTGAGCTGAGCACACGTGCTGGGTATTGTGTGCATGTATTGATACTTAGTGTCTTCTGTTATAAACGGAAATTGTTCAAATGAGATTTTTACTTCCCCACCCCCCATCGATCAATGTTGGGACACTCTGGCAAGCTGCAGGAGCCACTGGCCTTGGTCAACATTGTACGGGGGAGTGGGGGTGACACTTGTCCGTTAATCACACGCAAGTGTTCCAAGACTTTTTTCCAGGATTGTATAAGAGGAATGCAAAATATTTGATCTAAATTTGGTTTTTCTGTCATAAATCAAAAACCGAATGTCGTATGAATCTCATATTACACACGATTTGAGTAAACAATAGGGGCATCACAAATGTAATAAAAATGATGACAGGGAATTAATTTTATTTAGGGAGTGGTCACTGAAAACAATTATGTATGTCATATTTAACTACAATTTGACCCGTTTCTTGATCCCGCGCGTAATAATCTGATGTTTATAAATCAATAAATCAAAAGTATAAAGTTCTTGCTGAGAAATTAACATGTTTATACTTTTAATAATGTTATCACATTGCCTATTTGTTTGTTATTTGAAATATGAAACTATACATTTACACTTTCCACGCGACAGGTGTCTGCAGACGACAATCCAAAATTGCACAAAATGTTTCAAAAACGTCAAAATTATTGAATGTCATTTTACCAATATTTGGAATCACCTTATGAAATGCATTCAAATAAGTACAAACGTGCCTATTATTAGTTCAGTTATCCTTGAGATAGACATAAAAGTTAGACAAATATGTTTTGTACCGTGGTTAAACCAATAGCCGCGTTGAAAGTGTTAACATTTGCCGAGCAGTAAACGTTTATTTGCAATACTATTCCTATCTATTAAAAATAGCTCATAACAGAAAAAAGGAAAAAAGCCACGCCATGAAAGCGACTCGAACCAACGCCAAGCAGGCTATGAACAGATAAAGGGTGCCAACGAACGCTCCTATCCACTCGGCCAAGCGGTCAGTGCTTACACAAGCGTGGATTTGTTTTATTATACATGTTATAGTAATGCATTATTGCAAAGTGTCACACACTTTACAACAGTTTACCATCAGTTTACCATTGGGACATTTTGCTTAAAATAGGCAATTAAACGTTTTTTTCATATTGCCTTTGAGTTATCAAGATATGCATATGTGTTAGCTATACCAATCATGCATGTTGTAACTCCGAAATATAAGCCGCATTGGTCACATCTATGCATTTTGATAACAGTTTACCATTTAAAATGAAAACAAAATATGTATAATAATATTATACTATAGAAACGACGGTAAAGTGTTCAATGAACACGCGTTTCAAGGCAACACTTTACCATTCACTTTACCATACACTTTACCATTACGGTCCCAACTCGTCTGATGATTTCTTTGTGAATAAAGCTAAATTCATTTATCGCAGCGCTATTTTAATCAATAAATACAATAAAATATACTACTTAAATGGTTTATTTATGTATTCACGTATATTATATATTACTTAAATGGTTTATGTATTCACTTATTTAGTTGTTTGGGTTGTTTTTGAGGATGAGATTGAACTGAAGGCCTATAGATAATATTATCGTCGTGCTTACTCATCTGACTCATTAGCTCAGTTGACTAGAGCGCTGGTCTATAACCATCCAGAGGTCCCAGGTTCAAATCCTGGATGTGCAATTTCTTTTACTGACTATCATTTATAATTTGTGGAGTAAGAAGAAACATTTACTCATCATCCAACCATGTCCAACTATTGTTTTTCCAATTATTTTCAAATATTTCCAAAAGATAAATGCCGACAGTTTTGAAAAAAAATGTGTAAGAAAAAAGAGTAATATTTGAAAAATCCATAAAATAAGGGTTTGTGAATAACGTGTGGGGAAAAAATACCAGCAATTTCAAAATGTTCAAAATAAATTCCAAAAACAGTAGGCAAAAACACCCTTTGACAATTTGAGCCAAAAAATGTTGGTTAATATTAATATGTGGAAATGTAGAACTAAATCCAAATGTAGTTTTTCAAAAATTCTTTTGAATAAAAACAGCCCAAAAAGTGTACGTAACATTCGAGCAGGAAAAAAAGTGTTTTGAAAAAAGGTTTTTTTCTTGCATTTTTTCTTGGTGATTATTGGGCCGGGGGATTCATCGTCCCTTTGCAACACAAGTGATGCAAAACAACGACCGCAAATAAAAAATACATAATAACAGATGGGCATATGAATAATGAGCATCTATTATTATATTACAACCCGTTAATGCAATACGAAAGATAGCTGTCGAATCTGTCAAACAGAAGTTACTGCTATCTACTGAAGATAGTTATTTACAAGTAGGCCTAAGTTGTTTTACAATTATTTGTGTTACTTTCAACCCTATATATAGATTCCGTTACTTTTAGATACTCTTTTGCATATCTAACAATACATGAATAACTCTCGTAGGAGTATCTGAAAACGCCACATTATGCATTGCAATAATGGCCAATTATTATACATCTTCAAAATGCATTAGTTAGTATAGGGAATTGGTTTCACTGAACGTTCCCGTATTAAATGAATGTCTTTATTAAAAAAAATACTGGGGATGCCAAGCCTATGGTCCCCTGCCAAATACTGTGCAATTTGAGATACATGTGACATTTAGTTTTTGAGATGTGATAGAAAAACCAAATTTAGATGATTTTTTTGCAATCTGCGTATACAATCTTGGAAAAAAGTCCTTGGAACGCGAACGCTGAGCTGAGCACACGTGCTGGGTATTGTGTGCATGTATTGATACTTAGTGTCTTCTGTTATAAACGGAAATTGTTCAAATGAGATTTTTACTTCCCCACCCCCCATCGATCAATGTTGGGACACTCTGGCAAGCTGCAGGAGCCACTGGCCTTGGTCAACATTGTACGGGGGAGTGGGGGTGACACTTGTCCGTTAATCACACGCAAGTGTTCCAAGACTTTTTTCCAGGATTGTATAAGAGGAATGCAAAATATTTGATCTAAATTTGGTTTTTCTGTCATAAATCAAAAACCGAATGTCGTATGAATCTCATATTACACACGATTTGAGTAAACAATAGGGGCATCACAAATGTAATAAAAATGATGACAGGGAATTAATTTTATTTAGGGAGTGGTCACTGAAAACAATTATGTATGTCATATTTAACTACAATTTGACCCGTTTCTTGATCCCGCGCGTAATAATCTGATGTTTATAAATCAATAAATCAAAAGTATAAAGTTCTTGCTGAGAAATTAACATGTTTATACTTTTAATAATGTTATCACATTGCCTATTTGTTTGTTATTTGAAATATGAAACTATACATTTACACTTTCCACGCGACAGGTGTCTGCAGACGACAATCCAAAATTGCACAAAATGTTTCAAAAACGTCAAAATTATTGAATGTCATTTTACCAATATTTGGAATCACCTTATGAAATGCATTCAAATAAGTACAAACGTGCCTATTATTAGTTCAGTTATCCTTGAGATAGACATAAAAGTTAGACAAATATGTTTTGTACCGTGGTTAAACCAATAGCCGCGTTGAAAGTGTTAACATTTGCCGAGCAGTAAACGTTTATTTGCAATACTATTCCTATCTATTAAAAATAGCTCATAACAGAAAAAGGAAAAAAGCCACGCCATGAAAGCGACTCGAACCAACGCCAAGCAGGCTATGAACAGATAAAGGGTGCCAACGAACGCTCCTATCCACTCGGCCAAGCGGTCAGTGCTTACACAAGCGTGGATTTGTTTTATTATACATGTTATAGTAATGCATTATTGCAAAGTGTCACACACTTTACAACAGTTTACCATCAGTTTACCATTGGGACATTTTGCTTAAAATAGGCAATTAAACGGTTTTTTCATATTGCCTTTGAGTTATCAAGATATGCATATGTGTTAGCTATACCAATCATGCATGTTGTAACTCCGAAATATAAGCCGCATTGGTCACATCTATGCATTTTGATAACAGTTTACCATTTAAAATGAAAACAAAATATGTATAATAATATTATACTATAGAAACGACGGTAAAGTGTTCAATGAACACGCGTTTCAAGGCAAAACTTTACCATTCACTTTACCATACACTTTACCATTACGGTCCCAACTCGTCTGATGATTTCTTTGTGAATAAAGCTAAATTCATTTATCGCAGCGCTATTTTAATCAATAAATACAATAAAATATACTACTTAAATGGTTTATTTATGTATTCACGTATATTATATATTACTTAAATGGTTTATGTATTCACTTATTTAGTTGTTTGGGTTGTTTTTGAGGATGAGATTGAACTGAAGGCCTATAGATAATATTATCGTCGTGCTTACTCATCTGACTCATTAGCTCAGTTGACTAGAGCGCTGGTCTATAACCATCCAGAGGTCCCAGGTTCAAATCCTGGATGTGCAATTTCTTTTACTGACTATCATTTATAATTTGTGGAGTAAGAAGAAACATTTACTCATCATCCAACCATGTCCAACTATTGTTTTTCCAATTATTTTCAAATATTTCCAAAAGATAAATGCCGACAGTTTTGAAAAAAAATGTGTAAGAAAAAAGAGTAATATTTGAAAAATCCATAAAATAAGGGTTTGTGAATAACGTGTCGGGAAAAAATACCAGCAATTTCAAAATGTTCAAAATAAATTCCAAAAACAGTAGGCAAAAACACCCTTTGACAACTTGAGCCAAAAAATGTTGGTTAATATTAATATGTGGAAATGTAGAACTAAATCCAAATGTAGTTTTTCAAAAATTCTTTTGAATAAAAACAGCCCAAAAAGTATACGTATAGGCCTATGAACATTCGAGCAGGAAAAAAAGTGTTTTGAAAAAAGGGTTTTTTCTTGCATTTTTTCTTGGTGATTATTGGGCCGGGGGATTCATCGTCCCTTTGCAACACAAGTGATGCAAAACAACGACCGCAAATAAAAAATACATAATAACAGATGGGCATATGAATAATGAGCATCTATTATTATATTACAACCCGTTAATGCAATACGAAAGATAGCTGTCGAATCTGTCAAACAGAAGTTACTGCTATCTACTGAAGATAGTTATTTACAAGTAGGCCTAAGTTGTTTTACAATTATTTGTGTTACTTTCAACCCTATATATAGATTCCGTTACTTTTAGATACTCTTTTGCATATCTAACAATACATGAATAACTCTCGTAGGAGTATCTGAAAACGCCACATTATGCATTGCAATAATGGCCAATTATTATACATCTTCAAAATGCATTAGTTAGTATAGGGAATTGGTTTCACTGAACGTTCCCGTATTAAATGAATGTCTTTATTAAAAAAAATACTGGGGATGCCAAGCCTATGGTCCCCTGCCAAATACTGTGCAATTTGAGATACATGTGACATTTAGTTTTTGAGATGTGATAGAAAAACCAAATTTAGATGATTTTTTTGCAATCTGCGTATACAATCTTGGAAAAAAGTCCTTGGAACGCGAACGCTGAGCTGAGCACACGTGCTGGGTATTGTGTGCATGTATTGATACTTAGTGTCTTCTGTTATAAACGGAAATTGTTCAAATGAGATTTTTACTTCCCCACCCCCCATCGATCAATGTTGGGACACTCTGGCAAGCTGCAGGAGCCACTGGCCTTGGTCAACATTGTACGGGGGAGTGGGGGTGACACTTGTCCGTTAATCACACGCAAGTGTTCCAAGACTTTTTTCCAGGATTGTATAAGAGGAATGCAAAATATTTGATCTAAATTTGGTTTTTCTGTCATAAATCAAAAACCGAATGTCGTATGAATCTCATATTACACACGATTTGAGTAAACAATAGGGGCATCACAAATGTAATAAAAATGATGACAGGGAATTAATTTTATTTAGGGAGTGGTCACTGAAAACAATTATGTATGTCATATTTAACTACAATTTGACCCGTTTCTTGATCCCGCGCGTAATAATCTGATGTTTATAAATCAATAAATCAAAAGTATAAAGTTCTTGCTGAGAAATTAACATGTTTATACTTTTAATAATGTTATCACATTGCCTATTTGTTTGTTATTTGAAATATGAAACTATACATTTACACTTTCCACGCGACAGGTGTCTGCAGACGACAATCCAAAATTGCACAAAATGTTTCAAAAACGTCAAAATTATTGAATGTCATTTTACCAATATTTGGAATCACCTTATGAAATGCATTCAAATAAGTACAAACGTGCCTATTATTAGTTCAGTTATCCTTGAGATAGACATAAAAGTTAGACAAATATGTTTTGTACCGTGGTTAAACCAATAGCCGCGTTGAAAGTGTTAACATTTGCCGAGCAGTAAACGTTTATTTGCAATACTATTCCTATCTATTAAAAATAGCTCATAACAGAAAAAAGGAAAAAAGCCACGCCATGAAAGCGACTCGAACCAACGCCAAGCAGGCTATGAACAGATAAAGGGTGCCAACGAACGCTCCTATCCACTCGGCCAAGCGGTCAGTGCTTACACAAGCATGGATTTGTTTTATTATACATGTTATAGTAATGCATTATTGCAAAGTGTCACACACTTTACAACAGTTTACCATCAGTTTACCATTGGGACATTTTGCTTAAAATAGGCAATTAAACGGTTTTTTCATATTGCCTTTGAGTTATCAAGATATGCATATGTGTTAGCTATACCAATCATGCATGTTGTAACTCCGAAATATAAGCCGCATTGGTCACATCTATGCATTTTGATAACAGTTTACCATTTAAAATGAAAACAAAATATGTATAATAATATTATACTATAGAAACGACGGTAAAGTGTTCAATGAACACGCGTTTCAAGGCAACACTTTACCATTCACTTTACCATACACTTTACCATTACGGTCCCAACTCGTCTGATGATTTCTTTGTGAATAAAGCTAAATTCATTTATCGCAGCGCTATTTTAATCAATAAATACAATAAAATATACTACTTAAATGGTTTATTTATGTATTCACGTATATTATATATTACTTAAATGGTTTATGTATTCACTTATTTAGTTGTTTGGGTTGTTTTTGAGGATGAGATTGAACTGAAGGCCTATAGATAATATTATCGTCGTGCTTACTCATCTGACTCATTAGCTCAGTTGACTAGAGCGCTGGTCTATAACCATCCAGAGGTCCCAGGTTCAAATCCTGGATGTGCAATTTCTTTTACTGACTATCATTTATAATTTGTGGAGTAAGAAGAAACATTTACTCATCATCCAACCATGTCCAACTATTGTTTTTCCAATTATTTTCAAATATTTCCAAAAGATAAATGCCGACAGTTTTGAAAAAAAATGTGTAAGAAAAAAGAGTAATATTTGAAAAATCCATAAAATAAGGGTTTGTGAATAACGTGTCGGGAAAAAATACCAGCAATTTCAAAATGTTCAAAATAAATTCCAAAAACAGTAGGCAAAAACACCCTTTGACAATTTGAGCCAAAAAATGTTGGTTAATATTAATATGTGGAAATGTAGAACTAAATCCAAATGTAGTTTTTCAAAAATTCTTTTGAATAAAAACAGCCCAAAAAGTGTACGTATAGGCCTATGAACATTCGAGCAGGAAAAAAAGTGTTTTGAAAAAAGGTTTTTTTCTTGCATTTTTTCTTGGTGATTATTGGGCCGGGGGATTCATCGTCCCTTTGCAACACAAGTGATGCAAAACAACGACCGCAAATAAAAAATACATAATAACAGATGGGCATATGAATAATGAGCATCTATTATTATATTACAACCCGTTAATGCAATACGAAAGATAGCTGTCGAATCTGTCAAACAGAAGTTACTGCTATCTACTGAAGATAGTTATTTACAAGTAGGCCTAAGTTGTTTTACAATTATTTGTGTTACTTTCAACCCTATATATAGATTCCGTTACTTTTAGATACTCTTTTGCATATCTAACAATACATGAATAACTCTCGTAGGAGTATCTGAAAACGCCACATTATGCATTGCAATAATGGCCAATTATTATACATCTTCAAAATGCATTAGTTAGTATAGGGAATTGGTTTCACTGAACGTTCCCGTATTAAATGAATGTCTTTATTAAAAAAAATACTGGGGATGCCAAGCCTATGGTCCCCTGCCAAATACTGTGCAATTTGAGATACATGTGACATTTAGTTTTTGAGATGTGATAGAAAAACCAAATTTAGATGATTTTTTTGCAATCTGCGTATACATGTATAAGAGGAATGCAAAATATTTGATCTAAATTTGGTTTTTCTGTCATAAATCAAAAACCGAATGTCGTATGAATCTCATATTACACACGATTTGAGTAAACAATAGGGGCATCACAAATGTAATAAAAATGATGACAGGGAATTAATTTTATTTAGGGAGTGGTCACTGAAAACAATTATGTATGTCATATTTAACTACAATTTGACCCGTTTCTTGATCCCGCGCGTAATAATCTGATGTTTATAAATCAATAAATCAAAAGTATAAAGTTCTTGCTGAGAAATTAACATGTTTATACTTTTAATAATGTTATCACATTGCCTATTTGTTTGTTATTTGAAATATGAAACTATACATTTACACTTTCCACGCGACAGGTGTCTGCAGACGACAATCCAAAATTGCACAAAATGTTTCAAAAACGTCAAAATTATTGAATGTCATTTTACCAATATTTGGAATCACCTTATGAAATGCATTCAAATAAGTACAAACGTGCCTATTATTAGTTCAGTTATCCTTGAGATAGACATAAAAGTTAGACAAATATGTTTTGTACCGTGGTTAAACCAATAGCCGCGTTGAAAGTGTTAACATTTGCCGAGCAGTAAACGTTTATTTGCAATACTATTCCTATCTATTAAAAATAGCTCATAACAGAAAAAAGGAAAAAAGCCACGCCATGAAAGCGACTCGAACCAACGCCAAGCAGGCTATGAACAGATAAAGGGTGCCAACGAACGCTCCTATCCACTCGGCCAAGCGGTCAGTGCTTACACAATCGTGGATTTGTTTTATTATACATGTTATAGTAATGCATTATTGCAAAGTGTCACACACTTTACAACAGTTTACCATCAGTTTACCATTGGGACATTTTGCTTAAAATAGGCAATTAAACGGTTTTTTCATATTGCCTTTGAGTTATCAAGATATGCATATGTGTTAGCTATACCAATCATGCATGTTGTAACTCCGAAATATAAGCCGCATTGGTCACATCTATGCATTTTGATAACAGTTTACCATTTAAAATGAAAACAAAATATGTATAATAATATTATACTATAGAAACGACGGTAAAGTGTTCAATGAACACGCGTTTCAAGGCAACACTTTACCATTCACTTTACCATACACTTTACCATTACGGTCCCAACTCGTCTGATGATTTCTTTGTGAATAAAGCTAAATTCATTTATCGCAGCGCTATTTTAATCAATAAATACAATAAAATATACTACTTAAATGGTTTATTTATGTATTCACGTATATTATATATTACTTAAATGGTTTATGTATTCACTTATTTAGTTGATTGAACTGAAGGCCTATAGATAATATTATCGTCGTGCTTACTCATCTGACTCATTAGCTCAGTTGACTAGAGCGCTGGTCTATAACCATCCAGAGGTCCCAGGTTCAAATCCTGGATGTGCAATTTCTTTTACTGACTATCATTTATAATTTGTGGAGTAAGAAGAAACATTTACTCATCATCCAACCATGTCCAACTATTGTTTTTCCAATTATTTTCAAATATTTCCAAAAGATAAATGCCGACAGTTTTGAAAAAAAATGTGTAAGAAAAAAGAGTAATATTTGAAAAATCCATAAAATAAGGGTTTGTGAATAACGTGTCGGGAAAAAATACCAGCAATTTCAAAATGTTCAAAATAAATTCCAAAAACAGTAGGCAAAAACACCCTTTGACAATTTGAGCCAAAAAATGTTGGTTAATATTAATATGTGGAAATGTAGAACTAAATCCAAATGTAGTTTTTCAAAAATTCTTTTGAATAAAAACAGCCCAAAAAGTGTACGTATAGGCCTATGAACATTCGAGCAGGAAAAAAAGTGTTTTGAAAAAAGGTTTTTTTCTTGCATTTTTTCTTGGTGATTATTGGGCCGGGGGATTCATCGTCCCTTTGCAACACAAGTGATGCAAAACAACGACCGCAAATAAAAAATACATAATAACAGATGGGCATATGAATAATGAGCATCTATTATTATATTACAACCCGTTAATGCAATACGAAAGATAGCTGTCGAATCTGTCAAACAGAAGTTACTGCTATCTACTGAAGATAGTTATTTACAAGTAGGCCTAAGTTGTTTTACAATTATTTGTGTTACTTTCAACCCTATATATAGATTCCGTTACTTTTAGATACTCTTTTGCATATCTAACAATACATGAATAACTCTCGTAGGAGTATCTGAAAACGCCACATTATGCATTGCAATAATGGCCAATTATTATACATCTTCAAAATGCATTAGTTAGTATAGGGAATTGGTTTCACTGAACGTTCCCGTATTAAATGAATGTCTTTATTAAAAAAAATACTGGGGATGCCAAGCCTATGGTCCCCTGCCAAATACTGTGCAATTTGAGATACATGTGACATTTAGTTTTTGAGATGTGATAGAAAAACCAAATTTAGATGATTTTTTTGCAATCTGCGTATACAATCTTGGAAAAAAGTCCTTGGAACGCGAACGCTGAGCTGAGCACACGTGCTGGGTATTGTGTGCATGTATTGATACTTAGTGTCTTCTGTTATAAACGGAAATTGTTCAAATGAGATTTTTACTTCCCCACCCCCCATCGATCAATGTTGGGACACTCTGGCAAGCTGCAGGAGCCACTGGCCTTGGTCAACATTGTACGGGGGAGTGGGGTGACACTTGTCCGTTAATCACACGCAAGTGTTCCAAGACTTTTTTCCAGGATTGTATAAGAGGAATGCAAAATATTTGATCTAAATTTGGTTTTTCTGTCATAAATCAAAAACCGAATGTCGTATGAATCTCATATTACACACGATTTGAGTAAACAATAGGGGCATCACAAATGTAATAAAAATGATGACAGGGAATTAATTTTATTTAGGGAGTGGTCACTGAAAACAATTATGTATGTCATATTTAACTACAATTTGACCCGTTTCTTGATCCCGCGCGTAATAATCTGATGTTTATAAATCAATAAATCAAAAGTATAAAGTTCTTGCTGAGAAATTAACATGTTTATACTTTTAATAATGTTATCACATTGCCTATTTGTTTGTTATTTGAAATATGAAACTATACATTTACACTTTCCACGCGACAGGTGTCTGCAGACGACAATCCAAAATTGCACAAAATGTTTCAAAAACGTCAAAATTATTGAATGTCATTTTACCAATATTTGGAATCACCTTATGAAATGCATTCAAATAAGTACAAACGTGCCTATTATTAGTTCAGTTATCCTTGAGATAGACATAAAAGTTAGACAAATATGTTTTGTACCGTGGTTAAACCAATAGCCGCGTTGAAAGTGTTAACATTTGCCGAGCAGTAAACGTTTATTTGCAATACTATTCCTATCTATTAAAAATAGCTCATAACAGAAAAAAGGAAAAAAGCCACGCCATGAAAGCGACTCGAACCAAGGCCAAGCAGGCTATGAACAGATAAAGGGTGCCAACGAACGCTCCTATCCACTCGGCCAAGCGGTCAGTGCTTACACAAGCGTGGATTTGTTTTATTATACATGTTATAGTAATGCATTATTGCAAAGTGTCACACACTTTACAACAGTTTACCATCAGTTTACCATTGGGACATTTTGCTTAAAATAGGCAATTAAACGGTTTTTTCATATTGCCTTTGAGTTATCAAGATATGCATATGTGTTAGCTATACCAATCATGCATGTTGTAACTCCGAAATATAAGCCGCATTGGTCACATCTATGCATTTTGATAACAGTTTACCATTTAAAATGAAAACAAAATATGTATAATAATATTATACTATAGAAACGACGGTAAAGTGTTCAATGAACACGCGTTTCAAGGCAACACTTTACCATTCACTTTACCATACACTTTACCATTACGGTCCCAACTCGTCTGATGATTTCTTTGTGAATAAAGCTAAATTCATTTATCGCAGCGCTATTTTAATCAATAAATACAATAAAATATACTACTTAAATGGTTTATTTATGTATTCACGTATATTATATATTACTTGTTAGACCTGAACTTCGGTTTAACGCCCAAGTTCAAATTATTTCAAATTATACCGCATGAGTAAGGTACTATCCATTCAACGCCGAATGTCAACAATCATACAAATCAGATTTATCTTATTTCAATTTTAATTCACCACTTCATTCGTCGTCGACTCTCCAGGTCATCAACATGATGTGTACATGTACATTTGATTTCATTCATAAATATTAAATTATAAAGTTCATACCAAATTATAACGTTCCATTAAAAGTTAATTCCGTTATATCTGTAAGTGAATGGCTTCCCAGAAGCGTAGCGAGCCAGAGCTATGGTACGTTGCTTGGTTACACATCATTCCATTATATGGACGGCTTATCCCCACAAAGAAGCGTAGCGAGCCATAACTAGGATATGCTACTTGGTTACGCATCAGTCGTCACCAGCCAGACATCAGGATGGATTAGTAACGGTTGGTAATCATGAGCCACAATACGGTAACAGCATGTATCACTAACAGCCAACGTAGTTAAGATTCCTGGATATGATGCCCTTTACTCCCGCACTCGACGGCATGGTAACACTACTTGAGTTGTCATGACGGTCGAGTGCGGGAGTAAAGGGCATCATATCCAGGAATCTTAACTACGTTGGCTGTTAGTGATACATGCTGTTACCGTATTGTGGCTCATGATTACCAACCGTTACTAATCCATCCTGATGTCTGGCTGGTGACGACTGATGCGTAACCAAGTAGCATATCCTAGTTATGGTTCGCTACGCTTCTTTGTGGGGATAAGCCGTCCATATAATGGAATGATGTGTAACCAAGCAACGTACCATAGCTCTGGCTCGCTACGCTTCTGGGAAGCCATTCACTTACAGATATAACGGAATTAACTTTTAATGGAACGTTATAATTTGGTATGAACTTTATAATTTAATATTTATGAATGAAATCAAATGTACATGTACACATCATGTTGATGACCTGGAGAGTCGACGACGAATGAAGTGGTGAATTAAAATTGAAATAAGATAAATCTGATTTGTATGATTGTTGACATTCGGCGTTGAATGGATAGTACCTTACTCATGCGGTATAATTTGAAATAATTTGAACTTGGGCGTTAAACCGAAGTTCAGGTCTAACAATTGGGGGCTCGTCCTGAAACGTTTACGCATGCGCTAAAACAACACGTACTACTAAATATGTGCATGCTTTGTGTGATAAAGAGGTGCGGATGATTTAACGTCAATTTAACTTATAATTATTGATTGTATCATATATCTCACTATTATCTTAATATATTTGTTATCTCCAGGTATTCGACTGCATGGTTGACACTACTTTTGATGATCATCATAGGTATACCATACAAGTCAAGATCAAGATATAACAGCCAACGTAGAAGTGCTGGGGTGAGCATAGTGTAGTAGTTAAATTTTACGTATTTATGATAGTTGATTGCCACAGATTTATAGACACACTTTACTTAATAATTTTCTTGACAAAAATTTTCGCGATAGTTGTTTACATTTTTTTTTTATTACCCAAATTTAATTTCATATTCATCCTCATCATGTCTGTAGAATATCTCAAAGAAATAGAAACTCTCACTTCCCTCGGGAAAGAAATCGGTCTCGAGGGGCGCGAGTTAAAGGATTTTTTGGTTGAGGAAAGAAGGAAATTAAAGGAACAAAGGGATGCTGATCGTGATGCAAGAGTAGCCGAGCGTGAACATGAGAAAGAGCGTATGGTTCACTTAAAAGAGAGTCAAACTTATGAATCAAATCGCGAGAAAGAGCGTCAAGCTCATGAATTGAATATTGAAGAGCAACGCGCACTGCGCGAATTGAATGTTGAAGAGCAACGCGCACTGCGCGAGAAAGAGCGTAGAGCAGAGGAACAAATCAATGAAGAACATCGGTTAGAGCGCGAAAAAGAACTCTTGGAAACGCGTACAGAGCGCGAAAAAGAGATTCTGGAAACGCGTGCCGATCTTGAACAAAAGAAAAATGACACGCAATATCATCATGAAATTGAAATGGCTAACCTTACACTCAAAAGTAATGAATTACAGAATCAGACTGCCATAAATGGCTCACATACTTCGGCAAATAGCAGCAAGTATAGACCATTGAAACTTCCAAAATACGATGAAACTAAAGATGATATGGATGCATACATTAATAGGTTTGAAAGATATGCAGTAACAAGTCAATGGGAGCAAGAAATTTGGGCCTTGAATTTGAGTACTCTTTTGACTGGACAAGGACTACAGGTTTATGATGCACTTACTCCTAACGATGCCGATAACTATATGATTTTGAAAAAAGCATTGTTAAGACGGTATAAACATACCGAAGTTGGGTTTCGTGATAAATTCAAAAACTCTAAACCTGACCCAAATGAAAGTGCTGAACAATATACAACCCGAATTACCAGGTACCTTCACAGGTGGATTGAACTCGCGGATGTAGGTAACTCAATTGGAGCTGTTATAGATTTGTTTGTCAGAGATCAATTTTTACATAGTTGCCCGAGAAACATGGCCACTCATATTTTGGAACAAGAACCAAAAGAAGCAAACAAAGTTGCGATGATCGCTGATCATTACATAAATGCACATGGTGGTTGGTTCGACAAGGTCAAAGTGAATGAAAATAAATTTCAATCCCAACCGAAAACACAAGGTCAAAATACAGGTCAATATAAAAATACTGGCCAGCCTCAACGTACTGACCAACTTCAAGTTCAAACAAATAGGCCTAGCAATTCAAATACTAGCAATGGTAAGTCTAGTACAGGTACCCGTGAACCAATCATATGTTTCCTATGCGGAAGAAAAGGTCATAGAGCAAGGGATTGTTTCCGTAAAGGGACACTAGCCCTTGTATTGGACAGTGCAGAGGTACAGCAATGCCGCATTGATGAAAATAGGCCTACTGATATGAACACTCAAGAAAATATAGAGGGTAACTATAACTCACAGCAGCAAAGTGTCGGGCAAAATGATGACACAGGCGATAGGCCTACCAACCAGTCTGGTTATAATCCAAGTATGACACATGGTAATGGTAACGATGGTAACTACAGTAATGGTCACCCTTATGGTATGTTAAGATCTGACATAGGCCTAAACAGAAATACACAATTACACCAAAGTGTTAGTCATGATAACCCTGGTAAGTATAACCATAGGCCTACAAATAATGGGCAACAGAGTGACGAAGGTTATGGATCACGACACGTAACCTTAGGTCTACTATGTACTGAGATTGATCCAGATAAGGTAGACATAAATCTGCAACAAGATTATCCTGAAATAGAGTGTGATTGCCAACGAAAAAACATAGGTATAGCATGTAAGCATTGGGATAATAAACGTATGCCATTGAGAGAGGGAACGATCAATGGTACATCAGTTAAGGTATATCGTGATACAGGTTGTAATGGTGTCGTTGTACGCAAAGGTCTAGTAAAACCGCATCAGTATACAGGTGAACAACATACATGTTATCTAATCGATGGTACGCAACGAAGGTATCCCGTCGCCAAGATCGATATTACGTCACCATATTTCACAGGTAGAGTATACGCTCTAGTAATGGAAACACCAATATGTGACTTAGTGGTCGGACAATGTCCAGGTGCAAAAGATCCAGATGTAAAGATCATACCAACTCAAGATATCGGAGTGCAAGTCGACTTGGAAACAGACGATTTAGAAGAACAACATGTTGTCGCAGCTGAAACCCTAATTCAGAAATCAGCCAGTTCTAAGCCTCTTACACCATTACTTGTAACTCCATCAGATGAAGAAGTGACGCCAGAAACCACCCGACAAGTACGTCCACAGCAGGAAGATCAAACCCTACAAAAGAGAAGAGAACATGCAGCAACAGGAATCAAGAATAAGTTCTCAGAGTCTTACCATCGTATTGAAGGATATATCTCCAAAGTCATGGCAGTATTACTTACAATGACATCGACTGTCGCCATCACCTTGCAACTCTTTCTTTTGATATTTCTCATCGGTGCTGTGCTGTTACAAGAAGATGACGGGGAATTATTCCCAACGGCACTTGCGAGTAAAAAGCTCAATGAACATCAGAAGCGTTACTCAGTCATGAAAAAGGAACGCTTGGCATTAATATGGGCAACTCAGAAATTCTCCACCTACTTATTTGGAAAGGAGTTTGTCATCCAAACCGACCATCAACCTTTGACATGCCTCCGAAAATCCAAAGTAGCAAATGGCAGGATAATGCGTTGGGCATTAGCACTACAGCAATTTCGCTACCGAATAGAAGTCATCAAAGGCAAGCATAATGTCGGAGCCGATTTCATGAGTAGAGCTGTACTTGATTAGAATGATAAAACTGTTAGCGAATTAGCTACAGAAATTCATCAAAATCATAGTATTCATACTGGAGATGAAAGTACTCAGACTATGTAGAAATAATCAAAAATCATGGAAGCTGAATTTGTATATAACCATGGAAGCAGATCCTTTTGTTTTATTTTGATAAATAAAGTCTATATATTTATCTTAAGTGACGAGCCCCCAATTGTTAGACCTGAACTTCGGTTTAACGCCCAAGTTCAAATTATTTCAAATTATACCGCATGAGTAAGGTACTATCCATTCAACGCCGAATGTCAACAATCATACAAATCAGATTTATCTTATTTCAATTTTAATTCACCACTTCATTCGTCGTCGACTCTCCAGGTCATCAACATGATGTCAGGCGCCTGACACTGTATTGTTCGAATCGCCGAATACATAGACGGTCATGAATATACAATGAATAATCATATCAATGAATATACGTCATTTGTGAAGTCGAAAATGAAAAGTACCAGACCATAGTGGACACGAACGGCCGTAATCTTTGAATCTCCGTTGATTTCAATGTTATGTCGGAGTGTTTTACCTAATTTCATACTGACACGACCTGAGTGATAATCAAACGGTCCCCGAACGATGCCCTGGCGCTGTTGAAGTCAGAAATATCATCGTTCCCTACAGTCCGAGCGTCCCCACATCGAATTTCACCTAGAATATTCGTCACACGAGCCTATGTCCGCCATCGTCTGAATATCGAAAAGGCCCTCTGGAGAGTCAAGGGGACAACATTTTTTTTCTACGCATGCGTCCGATCGCTTTGGATTTGTCCACTACAATTTTGGACAAATGCCTAATGAGTATGTGCTGCATGGCAAGTGACACAACTTCTTGTAATGCGCTAATCAACCGTAGATCTAACCCCCGGGCTCCGGCCAGTTTGGGGTGGAAAAGCCCAATCAGGAAAAGTTCACGGAAAAGATTCAGGCGTTGACGGTTCAATGGTATATCACAGATAGGCAAAGTGGGTATATCCAGTGACAGTTGTATATCCCTTGGTATATAATATTTAATTTTGACTAAAGCAGCCGACAATGCATTGATTGATGATAACATCCAGAAGTGGTTTGATGTGATAATAATGCCGCCATGAGGATCGAGCCGTGTAGCGAGGGGCCACGCCGAACTATGATCGAGAGTGACCAATAACGCGCCGCAATGCGGACCACTGGCGCGCGGCGGGCCGGCACATCCAACATGCGCGAATCAGTGGCGTAGCCAGCTTTAAACAGGGCCATAGGGAGGGGGGAGGGGTGGACTTATCAGACAGTAAAAAGTCCGAGTTGTATACCGACGAAAGGCATGATGTACAGTCAATAAAACTATACGGTAGTGCCCACATGTTGTGGCGAATATAGGGCCTACACTTACTTGGTGACGGTGGAATCCGGGGGCCGACTATACGACCGTAACTTCAGAGCGACAGTAGAATCCGGTGTTTAATTTTTTTTAAATTGAGTGTATTGTTAATAGTCCCGGTTCTGAGCACTTCTCTAACCCGCCCGGCCTGTGGGCCTAAATGAGACACCGTGCACTTTGGGCCGTGCAAATGATATAACCATCTAATGATTGGAAGCGTAGCAGCATAAAGTATTATGAGAAAATGTGTACATATCTCCTAAGATTCTGGAGATTCGGAGTCTACCATCGGACCGGGCTTTCAGTTGACCTACGCATAGGAGCATCGTCGAAGCGAGAATGTCCCCTGTAACCTTTTTCAAGATCTTTGGCACTGAAATTAAAATTTTGGTTCATTATAGAGGGAATCCACTTTACTCATACGTGCCCGTAATCACCCTTCAAAGGTACAAGACTTGATCGCGTCTATCAATAGTTGTCTGATTGCCTTTCCACATATATTTCGACATGAATATTGCGTCTCCCAATTCGTTTATTAAAGCTAGCTAAATTTGGTACAAGAACTAACTTTCTTGAAATGAAGTTGTACCAAAGATTTTCTAGAAAATCATCGGTTGTACAGATTTTTAAAAAAAAGGTAATCATGGTAGATTTAACATTGGTATAAACGGTCTCCTTTCTCATGTTGTACGATTGGCTATGGTCTGTTTTGGAAATGTGTTTGCTTTGTGTATCCAAATAGCTTACAGTTGTATATTAGCCTAGCTATAACAAGCTATAAAAATGACATCTCTGAATGTATTTTAAACAAAGTGTGCAAAGGAGAAATGGTTGGGCACACTGGTAAAATGGTTTTACAACAAGTGTTGCTATCATTATCAAACTGAACTCAACTTCAATCACTTATTTATCGAGCAATAATATATTGTTTACGCATTTTAATTGTTTAGATTATAAAGTTAAATAAATCCAGAGATAAATGATAGATAGAAAAATAGATTAAAAAAAGAATAGGAAAAAAACCTGTAAACGCATTGGCGGCCTTTATAAATTATAAAAATTGACATAAAAATGATGTTACATAAATCCACAATCAAGTTTAAAAAATAAAAAATAAACCATGAAACCACGGAGATTCGAACCCGTGATTGCCGAATACAAACGAGATGGCCAACGTATGCACGCCACAGAGGTCGACGAGTGTAATTGTGATAGTTTTATTATTTAACCATTCATTCTTTTATTTATGACGAACGGATTTTTATCGTGCAATTTTTGACATTTTATACCATATTTATATGTTACTCTCGCACAAAATGTGTTTGTAATGTGATTATACTCCTTATTTTGGAAAGAAACGTAAAAAAGTTGACATTTCGAACACAATAAATGGCGTCTTGTATACTGTTTATACGGTCGCTCGACTGAACATTGTGTGACGTGTTGCATTGCATTATTCATGTTACGATCTGTTTATGTATGCTTTTGTTATACTTCTCAATCGCTCATCGCCAACTCTGTACAAGAAGCTTCATGCGCTGTCCCAACGCTGTCGTTAGAGAACAATAGAAAAGTCCCTTCGACTCTCCAGAGGGTGTTATCTGCGACCTTTGACTGGGTTCACGGGGTTAATCATATTAATGAGCAAATATGCAAATGAGCTAAGTGTCCCCTCCTATTATATATACTCCTTGATGATGTATACATGTACATTTGATTTCATTCATAAATATTAAATTATAAAGTTCATACCAAATTATAACGTTCCATTAAAAGTTAATTCCGTTATATCTGTATATGAATGGCTTCCCAGAAGCGTAGCGAGCCAGAGCTATGGTACGTTGCTTGGTTACACATCATTCCATTATATGGACGGCTTATCCCCACAAAGAAGCGTAGCGAGCCATAACTAGGATATGCTACTTGGTTACGCATCAGTCGTCACCAGCCAGACATCAGGATGGATTAGTAACGGTTGGTAATCATGAGCCACAATACGGTAACAGCATGTATCACTAACAGCCAACGTACTGTAACAATAAATTGAAATCAAGACCTTGCAAATAATATTTTGTATTTGCGAATAAAATTGGTATCCATCTTGGATTCAAGTTCAACAACTAATTCTTTTGAGGCCGTACTAAAGACGGCGGATCCAAAATAGATTAATCCCTAACATTCAACTGATGTAATAGGAAATATTGTGGTTATATTTTTCACCACATGAATTCATTTCAACATATCATAAATCACATTTATTTCGCGGGAGAAATCATGATTGTATGCTTAATTTGCATAACGTTACATAATACCAGCGAGTTCATGAGTTCGCCCGCTTTCAATACATTGTTGAAACATATATAATATTGGGTGGGGAAAATCATGATTATTATGCTAATTTGCATAATGCCACGTAATACCAAGAAGTCATGATTTTGACCTTTATTCCCAGTACTCATTTCATACGGATAAAATTGTATATAAATATATTTACACATTTAGGACAGTATAAAATGTGCGGAAAGAAACCTACTATTATCCCATTTCAGTTCTATTCCAAAATAAATCAAAAGAGTATTGTTTTCGTTTCCTCATCCAAACTTCATTATTCATGATGAGACAAAACTAAACTAATACGGACATTTTTGTTTTCTTACTTCTCACGAGTACACTTAACGGAATATCCGTAATTTTCACGGAGTTAGATTTTGATACTCGAATTGATACTCAACTTGAGTATATACGGTTGGGACCGTGTAACATCATGAAATGAAAATTAGACGTATTTCATTGAACCAATATAGCACGCATACGCCTATAAATGATACACATTTTATTTACACTTATTTACAAACTTACGTTAAGATTCCTGGATATGATGCCCTTTACTCCCGCACTCGACGGCATGGTAACACTACTTGAGTTGTCATGACGGTCGTCGATTTAACAGTATAACGGCCGGCTGAAAAGTAGGATACATTCTACGCAATATATTGTATTGATGCCACAGAATCACCTAAACGATGGGTTTGCAATACGCAAACTTTCCCCCATGAAGCAACGTAAATCAGGCTCAGAATCCCCGAGCTTTACCCTGATATAGATGCTGGTATTTCGTCAGCAACCAAAAGATATCCGTTCAATCAGGACATCATACCAAGGAATGATTATTAGCCACGCCACAAATACAAATCTTTCGTATAGCGCGGGAAAATGTAATCATGTGTTATAAAACAAGCCATAAAGCACGCCAGCTATCGCTATTCGCGGCAGCTATCGCTATTCGCGCCAGCTAGTGTCGCACCTAACATGCCTAATCAAAATTAGTAATAATCTCCAAGATCCACGTAACATTACTTAAATGGTTTATGTATTCACTTATTTAGTTGTTTGGGTTGTTTTTGAGGATGAGATTGAACTGAAGGCCTATAGATAATATTATCGTCGTGCTTACTCATCTGACTCATTAGCTCAGTTGACTAGAGCGCTGGTCTATAACCATCCAGAGGTCCCAGGTTCAAATCCTGGATGTGCAATTTCTTTTACTGACTATCATTTATAATTTGTGGAGTAAGAAGAAACATTTACTCATCATCCAACCATGTCCAACTATTGTTTTTCCAATTATTTTCAAATATTTCCAAAAGATAAATGCCGACAGTTTTGAAAAAAAATGTGTAAGAAAAAAGAGTAATATTTGAAAAATCCATAAAATAAGGGTTTGTGAATAACGTGTCGGGAAAAAATACCAGCAATTTCAAAATGTTCAAAATAAATTCCAAAAACAGTAGGCAAAAACACCCTTTGACAATTTGAGCCAAAAAATGTTGGTTAATATTAATATGTGGAAATGTAGAACTAAATCCAAATGTAGTTTTTCAAAAATTCTTTTGAATAAAAACAGCCCAAAAAGTGTACGTATAGGCCTATGAACATTCGAGCAGGAAAAAAAGTGTTTTGAAAAAAGGTTTTTTTCTTGCATTTTTTCTTGGTGATTATTGGGCCGGGGGATTCATCGTCCCTTTGCAACACAAGTGATGCAAAACAACGACCGCAAATAAAAAATACATAATAACAGATGGGCATATGAATAATGAGCATCTATTATTATATTACAACCCGTTAATGCAATACGAAAGATAGCTGTCGAATCTGTCAAACAGAAGTTACTGCTATCTACTGAAGATAGTTATTTACAAGTAGGCCTAAGTTGTTTTACAATTATTTGTGTTACTTTCAACCCTATATATAGATTCCGTTACTTTTAGATACTCTTTTGCATATCTAACAATACATGAATAACTCTCGTAGGAGTATCTGAAAACGCCACATTATGCATTGCAATAATGGCCAATTATTATACATCTTCAAAATGCATTAGTTAGTATAGGGAATTGGTTTCACTGAACGTTCCCGTATTAAATGAATGTCTTTATTAAAAAAAATACTGGGGATGCCAAGCCTATGGTCCCCTGCCAAATACTGTGCAATTTGAGATACATGTGACATTTAGTTTTTGAGATGTGATAGAAAAACCAAATTTAGATGATTTTTTTGCAATCTGCGTATACAATCTTGGAAAAAAGTCCTTGGAACGCGAACGCTGAGCTGAGCACACGTGCTGGGTATTGTGTGCATGTATTGATACTTAGTGTCTTCTGTTATAAACGGAAATTGTTCAAATGAGATTTTTACTTCCCCACCCCCCATCGATCAATGTTGGGACACTCTGGCAAGCTGCAGGAGCCACTGGCCTTGGTCAACATTGTACGGGGGAGTGGGGGTGACACTTGTCCGTTAATCACACGCAAGTGTTCCAAGACTTTTTTCCAGGATTGTATAAGAGGAATGCAAAATATTTGATCTAAATTTGGTTTTTCTGTCATAAATCAAAAACCGAATGTCGTATGAATCTCATATTACACACGATTTGAGTAAACAATAGGGGCATCACAAATGTAATAAAAATGATGACAGGGAATTAATTTTATTTAGGGAGTGGTCACTGAAAACAATTATGTATGTCATATTTAACTACAATTTGACCCGTTTCTTGATCCCGCGCGTAATAATCTGATGTTTATAAATCAATAAATCAAAAGTATAAAGTTCTTGCTGAGAAATTAACATGTTTATACTTTTAATAATGTTATCACATTGCCTATTTGTTTGTTATTTGAAATATGAAACTATACATTTACACTTTCCACGCGACAGGTGTCTGCAGACGACAATCCAAAATTGCACAAAATGTTTCAAAAACGTCAAAATTATTGAATGTCATTTTACCAATATTTGGAATCACCTTATGAAATGCATTCAAATAAGTACAAACGTGCCTATTATTAGTTCAGTTATCCTTGAGATAGACATAAAAGTTAGACAAATATGTTTTGTACCGTGGTTAAACCAATAGCCGCGTTGAAAGTGTTAACATTTGCCGAGCAGTAAACGTTTATTTGCAATACTATTCCTATCTATTAAAAATAGCTCATAACAGAAAAAAGGAAAAAAGCCACGCCATGAAAGCGACTCGAACCAACGCCAAGCAGGCTATGAACAGATAAAGGGTGCCAACGAACGCTCCTATCCACTCGGCCAAGCGGTCAGTGCTTACACAAGCGTGGATTTGTTTTATTATACATGTTATAGTAATGCATTATTGCAAAGTGTCACACACTTTACAACAGTTTACCATCAGTTTACCATTGGGACATTTTGCTTAAAATAGGCAATTAAACGTTTTTTTCATATTGCCTTTGAGTTATCAAGATATGCATATGTGTTAGCTATACCAATCATGCATGTTGTAACTCCGAAATATAAGCCGCATTGGTCACATCTATGCATTTTGATAACAGTTTACCATTTAAAATGAAAACAAAATATGTATAATAATATTATACTATAGAAACGACGGTAAAGTGTTCAATGAACACGCGTTTCAAGGCAACACTTTACCATTCACTTTACCATACACTTTACCATTACGGTCCCAACTCGTCTGATGATTTCTTTGTGAATAAAGCTAAATTCATTTATCGCAGCGCTATTTTAATCAATAAATACAATAAAATATACTACTTAAATGGTTTATTTATGTATTCACGTATATTATATATTACTTAAATGGTTTATGTATTCACTTATTTAGTTGTTTGGGTTGTTTTTGAGGATGAGATTGAACTGAAGGCCTATAGATAATATTATCGTCGTGCTTACTCATCTGACTCATTAGCTCAGTTGACTAGAGCGCTGGTCTATAACCATCCAGAGGTCCCAGGTTCAAATCCTGGATGTGCAATTTCTTTTACTGACTATCATTTATAATTTGTGGAGTAAGAAGAAACATTTACTCATCATCCAACCATGTCCAACTATTGTTTTTCCAATTATTTTCAAATATTTCCAAAAGATAAATGCCGACAGTTTTGAAAAAAAATGTGTAAGAAAAAAGAGTAATATTTGAAAAATCCATAAAATAAGGGTTTGTGAATAACGTGTGGGGAAAAAATACCAGCAATTTCAAAATGTTCAAAATAAATTCCAAAAACAGTAGGCAAAAACACCCTTTGACAATTTGAGCCAAAAAATGTTGGTTAATATTAATATGTGGAAATGTAGAACTAAATCCAAATGTAGTTTTTCAAAAATTCTTTTGAATAAAAACAGCCCAAAAAGTGTACGTAACATTCGAGCAGGAAAAAAAGTGTTTTGAAAAAAGGTTTTTTTCTTGCATTTTTTCTTGGTGATTATTGGGCCGGGGGATTCATCGTCCCTTTGCAACACAAGTGATGCAAAACAACGACCGCAAATAAAAAATACATAATAACAGATGGGCATATGAATAATGAGCATCTATTATTATATTACAACCCGTTAATGCAATACGAAAGATAGCTGTCGAATCTGTCAAACAGAAGTTACTGCTATCTACTGAAGATAGTTATTTACAAGTAGGCCTAAGTTGTTTTACAATTATTTGTGTTACTTTCAACCCTATATATAGATTCCGTTACTTTTAGATACTCTTTTGCATATCTAACAATACATGAATAACTCTCGTAGGAGTATCTGAAAACGCCACATTATGCATTGCAATAATGGCCAATTATTATACATCTTCAAAATGCATTAGTTAGTATAGGGAATTGGTTTCACTGAACGTTCCCGTATTAAATGAATGTCTTTATTAAAAAAAATACTGGGGATGCCAAGCCTATGGTCCCCTGCCAAATACTGTGCAATTTGAGATACATGTGACATTTAGTTTTTGAGATGTGATAGAAAAACCAAATTTAGATGATTTTTTTGCAATCTGCGTATACAATCTTGGAAAAAAGTCCTTGGAACGCGAACGCTGAGCTGAGCACACGTGCTGGGTATTGTGTGCATGTATTGATACTTAGTGTCTTCTGTTATAAACGGAAATTGTTCAAATGAGATTTTTACTTCCCCACCCCCCATCGATCAATGTTGGGACACTCTGGCAAGCTGCAGGAGCCACTGGCCTTGGTCAACATTGTACGGGGGAGTGGGGGTGACACTTGTCCGTTAATCACACGCAAGTGTTCCAAGACTTTTTTCCAGGATTGTATAAGAGGAATGCAAAATATTTGATCTAAATTTGGTTTTTCTGTCATAAATCAAAAACCGAATGTCGTATGAATCTCATATTACACACGATTTGAGTAAACAATAGGGGCATCACAAATGTAATAAAAATGATGACAGGGAATTAATTTTATTTAGGGAGTGGTCACTGAAAACAATTATGTATGTCATATTTAACTACAATTTGACCCGTTTCTTGATCCCGCGCGTAATAATCTGATGTTTATAAATCAATAAATCAAAAGTATAAAGTTCTTGCTGAGAAATTAACATGTTTATACTTTTAATAATGTTATCACATTGCCTATTTGTTTGTTATTTGAAATATGAAACTATACATTTACACTTTCCACGCGACAGGTGTCTGCAGACGACAATCCAAAATTGCACAAAATGTTTCAAAAACGTCAAAATTATTGAATGTCATTTTACCAATATTTGGAATCACCTTATGAAATGCATTCAAATAAGTACAAACGTGCCTATTATTAGTTCAGTTATCCTTGAGATAGACATAAAAGTTAGACAAATATGTTTTGTACCGTGGTTAAACCAATAGCCGCGTTGAAAGTGTTAACATTTGCCGAGCAGTAAACGTTTATTTGCAATACTATTCCTATCTATTAAAAGTAGCTCATAACAGAAAAAAGGAAAAAAGCCACGCCATGAAAGCGACTCGAACCAACGCCAAGCAGGCTATGAACAGATAAAGGGTGCCAACGAACGCTCCTATCCACTCGGCCAAGCGGTCAGTGCTTACACAAGCGTGGATTTGTTTTATTATACATGTTATAGTAATGCATTATTGCAAAGTGTCACACACTTTACAACAGTTTACCATCAGTTTACCATTGGGACATTTTGCTTAAAATAGGCAATTAAACGGTTTTTTCATATTGCCTTTGAGTTATCAAGATATGCATATGTGTTAGCTATACCAATCATGCATGTTGTAACTCCGAAATATAAGCCGCATTGGTCACATCTATGCATTTTGATAACAGTTTACCATTTAAAATGAAAACAAAATATGTATAATAATATTATACTATAGAAACGACGGTAAAGTGTTCAATGTTTTGAAATTCTCGAAAGATAAAAAGCTATCATTACCTTCAGAAAACAAATCTTTTACATACCTCACATTTTTGTTTAGCCATTGTCTATACATAACAGGTTTTTTATCAACTTTTATAAACGAATTATTCCATATTCCTTGATTCGCACATGCATGAGCAGAATCGGGTTCTGAAAATGAATGAAAGTGCCATGCTTCTAAAATATTTCTTAAAAATAAAGGAACATTCTGACTTTTAATCCATTTTAAATTAAAATTGGAATTCCAAATATAATTTCCTCCAAACTTTTCAAGTTCAGATAAAGTATTTTTCTTCCAAAAACCTTCATTTTTTTCAAATTTGAAAGTTGTTTTTAGACCAATATTGTATGCTGATTCCAAATCGGGTGAGTGTACAAACAGAATCTGTGGTAAAAATTAATCAAATTAAAGCAGTATTACCCGATTGAACCGGGATTTTTAATGGGCATATTCATGATATTCTTTCAATATTTCTTTTTCTTAACTTCTCCCAATATGACGTACTGTAGCGTTGAGAACTGACCCAAAGTAATTAAGCCTGTCTCATATTATTAAAGGGACATTACCTGATTGTATAGTCCCAAACCTGAAATGTGGTCACAAATCTAGGAATATGCCTTTAATATTGACTTTCTTCTTTGATGGAATGATCTTCAACATTTTTCTGCACTGAAATTTTGTGTTGATTCCATCAAATCTGATAATTTTGTAAGCCATATAGGCCTATGTGAGGATAACGTGGTGATACCCTAAATTCCATACTGGCTTGTGATCCTAAAACCTCTAAAATATTTCATTTTAATAGATAGCTGAGGCTCCACTCGCTTTAAAAGGCTCTAGAAAAGGTTGAACCATGCATGAAATATATTTAAATACATCACCAAATTTGAAAGGTGTACGGTATCTAGACCGACATTTTCATGGCACCA
Organism: Ophiura sarsii; assembly: GCA_035610835.1. Classification (NCBI taxonomy): domain Eukaryota; kingdom Metazoa; phylum Echinodermata; class Ophiuroidea; order Amphilepidida; family Ophiuridae; genus Ophiura; species Ophiura sarsii. The sequence continues at coordinate 64,755 of JAYJML010000213.1, forward strand.
AAGATTTGGAACAGTTTACCATCCGTATTCGCTCAATGTCATCTCTTGGCCAATTTAATAAGTATGTCAAGACACCCCTCTTGAAGTCCATACATGGTGTCTAATTGATTGTTTTTAGGCGTGGATCGCGTGGCGAGCCGAACCCTATTAGCATGGGATTGGCAAAATGATGAAATTTAGGTCTTTCCAGATATAGATGATGCATGGCAGCCATATGCTCTGATAAGGAAGACTATGGCACTTTCT
>JAYJML010000482.1:0-30000 GCA_035610835.1 Ophiura sarsii
GAACATGTGACTGTGTGTAAAATCATATAAAGCATGTAGAAAATACACAGACGCAAGCATGAATTGTAAATTTGTTTTTTCAACAATTTCAATACAAGAACTATTTTGCAGGAATTATCAGGAATTACTATTATTTTTGTATGCGGCTTGATATAAACACTGCACAAAAAGAAAGTATCCACTTTTTTCGAGGCACCCTGTGTTCAATTCTAGGACCCTAACTAAATTCAACAAGTGAGAACGAACAGGTATTTCCTCCCGCGCATTTTGACACCTCATTTGTCACAATAGCACCAATATTGATGAAGCAGTGGCCATTTGAATAACAAATGATGCAGTTTCCATTGTTGCACTTAACCCTACTATCTACCCATAAAAAGAGCGTTAACAAAACAGTACATCTAAAGTGTACCTCTTCTTTCTTTTTCTCCATGAAAAGACAATCATAATCCGAACATCTCACATTATTAATTGTCACCAACACCTGTATCTACTGGTGTGAGACTCATTCTTTACAATGACCAGTATCATCCATGAATGATGTTTGTAAGCCAACACACCTGTCTCTCCATTTCCGTGCAACCTTCCTTGTAACTCCAAATCGAAGAGCAACTTCAGTTACATAAACTCCAAAAACTTTCATGGAGAGAAAGAAGTGGTATACACTTTAGATTTACTGTTTTGTTCACGCTCTTTCCATGGGTATATATGAAGAGTTAAGTGCATTTGAGTAAAAAAATATGCAGTTTCCAGTGTTGCTGTTAACCCTATATCCGCGAAAAGAGAAAAGTTTCTGAAGTTTCTGTACTGATGAAGTTGCTCGTCGATTAGGAGTTAAAACAAAGGTTGCACGGAAATGTAGAGACAGGTTACAGCGCTTACATTTCATATTACTATAGGGTTAACACCCCTCTCCCTTAAGTTCTTTGTAATATATAAAGAGCTAATTTAGAGTATTTTGATTGAAATGAAAGGAACATACCTGATTTAATGGTTAAACAATTAGGAATTTGACTAAACAGGAATAATATTTCTTCAATGTTGAATACAGTTTTATGGATATAATACACCACAATATACAATGACATTTCTAGTTCTACCTATGAGTAAGATATTCATGAAATCATTAATATTAAACTTATTGAACATAATTCAATATATGTTATAAGCATCCTTTAATCCATTCATTGTTCATGAATATCTATATATCTCAGGTAACACCATAGTTCTGTTCTGGAATTAGCATTCGTCTTTAGTTGACAGAGCTGATACACTATTGATCCTGACAGCGGTTGATACTTCATTGGAAGTGCAACTACTGAAAACCAATAACGAGTTCAAAAACATTTATTTAGCCAACAACGTGTCATCACTTTACCAACAGACGCCAGCATATGTGAAAATACCACAGATTTGCTGAGTGAAAAAATTAAGATGTGACAGAATGAACCTACTTTCGTTTTCGATAGGTTTGAACATCACAAGAACTACCGGTACCGGTATATTAATGATCAATGTAATACTTGATCATTTTGATTTAACATATGTTGGGGGAGATTTGTCCCCATTAAAGTAATTCATATTGATATCACATCATGAGCCACACATGATGAATTGGAAGTTTATTGGATGACAACATTCGATCTACTTGGATGACGTTTTGACCTCTTCGATTTGAGTTCTTTCTATACCATTTTCTTGTATTTTTATTTTTTCTATATTACGAGGGGCAGTCAGTAAATAATGAAAATGATCATGGTATGGGATGCATGAGTAATTCTATTGAGGGGATAATGTGATCAATACAAAGTATGAACCTTTGTCTTTCAAACAATACAGTTTTGGATTTTTAAGTGTGAACTATGACGTCATAGCATTGTCTCAAAGTGAGTACACTTGGGACACTGCTAAATCAGTTATTTGGCGGGAAATTTCAATTGTTTTTATGAAACACGTGGTAAGAAGATTGCATAACATGACATCAGAAGCAGGTAAATCCCGATTTTTTTTCGCATAAATATGATACAAAAGACAATAACTTTAATCCCTGTGTAATTTGGAATGTGTAGTATAAGAGGAAAAAGTAAGGAGAAGCAATTGAATAAAAGATATACAAATATCAGTATTTCAAATAGCTAATTTTCATTTAAAAATGCCCAGAGTCAGTGAATCACTAATATTGCGGAAAATCAAACAATTTACGAAAAATTCAAGCAATTAACCAGTTTGGAAGATTCCATATGATAGTTAACTAATTATCTGAACTTATTCGCATGAAACCTGCAAAAAAAATGCTTAAATCAATGTGTAAACATATTGTGATAGTCAAAATGAAGATATACAGGGATGTATCAATCAAAGATGGCTGCCACAACCTCTCTTATTACTGTTATTTTTAGAGCTACTAGATATGTATTGTGTAAGTAATCATCATATAATTTCAATGGTTTGAGGAAATTTTATGAACAGCTCCTTTTGAAATCCCCACTATTATTGCTTTACATCCCACAACAATTTATTAAATTATAATCCCTCCATTGTTCTTTATCCTTTGTTGTTTTCTAAGGTATATTATTGCGGATTTTGCTAAATAAAAGCGTATTTGAGATGGTCCCTTCTTGTTCGTATTAAGGCATTCAGATCTAAAAAAGAGTGTCAAACAGAGATAAGTGTGTATTCTAACTATGTGCCAAGTGTTATCTGTTTTATGCTTGCATTGCCGAGCTATACGCAAATGTATCAATCAACCAATATTCAACATATTACATATCCAGCCAAATAATTGACAGATTTCAGTCAGTGTCTGAAACCTATTGTGTTTATGCTAATGACGTTACATAACCAAAGGTATCTAACAATCCAAAAATGTATTGTTTGAAAGACAAAGGTTCATATTTTGTATTGATCACATTATCCCCTCAAAAAAATCACTCATGCATCCCATACCATGATCACTTTCATTATTTATTGACTGCCCCTCGTATAGGCATGGTTTTAGCTAAAGTCTTTGGTTTCAGGCCCCCTATTAAACGAAAGTGATACTTACATTCCCATTAGCTTGTTAAGTTAACGTGTGTTCATTTTAATTTTGAATGGAATCTTTAATAACGAATTGCCGTTTAATAAATTGTTGAGCATTTATCATATTTTCTTTTATATACATAAAAGCGTTATGAAAAGCAAAATGAAACAAAGCATCATTCGTTGTAAAATATTTTGTGTTGCGAGCACGAATAACAACAACAAACTTTTTTCTGGGCTAACTGGCCCATATTTGGCGTTTACTGACTTGTTTATATTGTCAGGCAACAACAACAACAACAACAACAACAACAACAACAACAACAACAACAACAACAACAACAACAACAACAACAACAACAACAACAACAACAACAACAACAACAACAACAACAACAACAACAACAACAACAACAACAACAACAACAACAACAACAACAACAACAACTAGAAGTAGATCTGGTCTGAGACCAGGACACCTTGATTTCCCTTGTTTAGGTCAATGACCCCTAGTGACCCGTATGACATGTCACTTTTAATCGCTGAAGACCCTATGTACATGGATCCAAGAAATCTTTTGACCAATTCTGACATTCATCTGGTCATTTCCTACCGAAAAATAGCATTTTGAGTGCGAGGAGTGAACATTTACATCTTGACCCCTAGTGCCCCATGTTGACCTTTGACCCCAAGAAAATGATTTACTTTTGTTCTTGTCTTATCAATACAAATCCGGTCAAAATTGGAGCATGTCTTGTAATTTACCCCTGTTTAGGTCAATGATCCCTAGTGACCCCATATGAAATGTCACTTTTAATCGCTGATAACCCTATATGTACATGGATCCAAGAAATCTTTTGACCAATTCTGACATTCATCGGTCATTTCCTCTCGAAAAAAATAGCATTTTGAGTGCGAGGAGTGAAAATTTACATTTTAACCCCTAGAGACCCCAAATGTTGTTTTGATTTTAAAACCCAAACTATATAATATATGCGTACGGTCATAAGGAATATGTTGTCTGATTTTGACAATCCTAGGTCATTTCGCTAAATTGCATGGCTGTTTTAGGTTTTCGCCCCTAGTGACCCTTGTGTGACCTTTGACCCCTAACTGTCAACACCCTATATGAAAGTCAGGTAGGGGGTCCTACTGACCAAGTTAGGTGATTGTAGCATGTAAACTGTAGAAAAAATAGCATTTTTTAGATGGGTTGGGAAGAAGAAGAAGAAACTAGAAGTAGATCTGGTCTGAGACCAGGACACCTTGATTTCCCTTGTTTAGGTCAATGACCCCTAGTGACCCCGTATGACATGTCACTTTTAATCGCTGAAGACCCTATGTACATGGATCCAAGAAATCTTTTGACCAATTCTGACATTCATCTGGTCATTTCCTACCGAAAAATAGCATTTTGAGTGCGAGGAGTGAAAATTTACATCTTGACCCCTAGTGCCCCATGTTGACCATTGACCCCAAGAAAATGATTTACTTTTGTTCTTGTCTTATCAATACAGATCCAGTCAAAATTGGAGCATGTCTTATAATTTACCCCTGTTTAGGTCAATGATCCCTAGTGACCCCATATGAAATGTCACTTTTAATCGCTGAAGACCCTATATGTACATGGATCCAAGAAATCGGTCATTTCCTACCGAAAAAATAGCATTTTGAGTGCGAGGAGTGAAAATGTACATCTTGACCCCTAGTGACCCATGTTGACCTTTGACCCCAAGAAAATGATTTACTTTTGTTCTTGTCTTATCAATACAAATCCGGTCAAAATCGGAGCATGTCTTATATTTTACCCCTGTTTAGGTCAATGATCCCTAGTGACCCCATATGAAATGTCACTTTTAATCGCTGAAGACCCTATATGTACATGGATCCAAGAAATCGGTCATTTCCTACCGAAAAAATAGCATTTTGAGTGCGAGGAGTGAAAATGTACATCTTGACCCCTAGTGACCCATGTTGACCTTTGACCCCAAGAAAATGATTTACTTTTGTTCTTGTCTTATCAATACAAATCCGGTCAAAATCGGAGCATGTCTTATATTTTACCCCTGTTTAGGTCAATGATCCCTAGTGACCCCATATGAAATGTCACTTTTAATCGCTGAAGACCCTATATGTACATGGATCCAAGAAATCTTTTGACCAATTCTGATATTCATCGGTCATTTCCTCTCGAAAAAAATAGCATTTTGAGTGCGAGGAGTGAAAATTTACATTTTAACCCCTAGAGACCCCAAATGTTTTTTTGATTTTTAAACCCAAACTATATAATATATGCGTACGGTCATAAGGAATATGTTGTCTGATTTTGACGATCCTAGGTCATTACGCTAAATTGCATGGCTGTTTTAGGTGAAAATCCCGTTTTCGCCCCTAGTGACCCTTGTGTGACCTTTGACCCCTAACTGTGAACACCCTATATGAAAGTCAGGTAGGGGGTCCTGCTGACCAAGTTAGGTGATTGTAGCATGTAAACTGTAGAAAAAATAGCATTTTTTAGATGGGTTGGGAAGAAGAAGAAGAACTAGAGCTAAATTGTGCTTCAAGAAGCACGGATATTGTCTTCCTTAATTGGACAATAGATCTATTCTTTTGACTAATTGTGAATGTCATCAGTCAATAACTCCGAGACAAGTAGCATTTTAAGTGAAATAGTCGAAAATTCTCACTTTGACCTCTAGTGACCCCGTCAATGACCTGTGACCTTGTTGTAATGATTGACTTATTTCCTCAACTCATCAAACCAAACAAGATGAAACAAATCCGGTCCAAATCGGACCATGTCTTAACTTTTACCCCTGTCTGTATATGTCAATGACCCCTCGTGACCCCATATGACATGCCAATTTTAATCGCTGTTTACCCTATATGCACATGGACCTACTGATTCTTTTGACCAACTCTGGCGATTGTAGCATGCAATATGTACGTTAAATAGCCGAAAATTCACATTTTGACCTCTAGTGACCCCTCAATGACCTTTGACCTTGTTGTAATTATTGACTTATTTTCTTGGCTCATCAAATCAAACAAGATGAAACAAGACCGGTATAAATCGGACCATGTCTTAACTTTTACCCCTGTAAAGTTCAATGACCGCTAGTGACTCCATATGACATGCCACTTTTAATCGCTGTACACCCTATATGCACATGGTCATGAGAATTCTTTTGACCAAATCTGGTGATTGTAGCATGTGAGATTTACGAGAAGAAGCATTTTAAAGGAGCGTTGGAAGAAAGAAAGAAAGAAAGAAAGAAAGAAAGAAAGAAAGAAAGAAAGAAAGAAAGAAAGAAAGAAAGAAAGAAAGAAAGAAAGAAAGAAAGAAAGAAAGAAAGAAAGAAAGAAAGAAAGAAAGAAAGAAAGAAAGAAAGAAAGAAAGAAAGAAAGAAAGAAAGAAAGAAAGAAAGAAAGAAAGAAAGAAAGAAAGAAAGAAAGAAAGAAAGAAAGAAAGAAAGAAAGAAAGAAAGAAAGAAAGAAAGAAAGAAAGAAAGAAAGAAAGAACTAGATCTTGCTCCGGTCTAAGACCAGGCTACCTTGATTTTTTTATGTAAAACGTGTCTTAAACCAAGTTACAGAGTTTGATAAAATAAAACATTAAAAGATCCTTTCGGTCAACGATATCAATAAGAAGGCTGAGATATCATAATAATAACATGATGCTGTTTGGTTTCAAAAGGGTGGCGTCCAAAATGCAAAACGTGTCTTCAACCAAGCAGGGGCGTGACCCAGCAAACAAGCACATATAAGCTTGCCTGCCGATGTGCGAGGCGTCGTTCGAAGGAGGTGGGGGGGGGGGGGGGGTCCAAACCCTTTCGATATGGGTCACACTCTGCGATAAACAATGGTGCAGTCATCTATATAGCAATGGTTTATAGGGGATCAAAATTCATAGTTTTGGAATGGTGCCCTCATCTATCTACTGAAGATAGCAATGGTTTAGTGGACCAAAATTCATAATTACAGTATAATAAATCAGCATGAAAGAACATCGGATACCAGACTGATTTTCAGCTTTTCTTGTTGGTAAATGACTCAAATAAATCACGTGAATGCGAAGCAGGCTAGTCAGCTATAGTAGGCCTTTATGAACACAAACATGAAGGTCCCATGCACACACGCATATATTAGAGTCAATTAATTTAAAAAAAATCACCTGTAGCATTACTGAAGATAGACCTAGCAATGGTTTATGGGGATCAAAATTTAGAGTTTTTAAATGGTGCCCTCATCTATCTACTCTATCTACTGAAGATAGCAATGGTTTAGGGGACCAAAATTCATAGTTTTTAAAGACAGTATTTATCAGGAAAGAATATCGGATACCAGATTGATTTTCAGCTTTTCGAAGCAGGCTAGTCAGCTAGTAGGCCTATATGAACACAAACAAGGTCCCATGCACACATGCATATGTTATAGTCAATTAATTTGTTTTTAAAAATGTAGCATTTCTTAATTTGTCCATTGTCCTGTATTTTGTTGACACTGAAAATGTACACAAAGTAAATCAGACGATGGCAGGCACGAACGGCCGCAAATTTGGCATTTCCTTTGGTTTCAATGTAACAGTGGCTTTTGATTGCAAGACCCTATAACAGTGACCCCAAATATTTTTTGATTTTAAAAACCGAACTATTATATATGCGTACGGTCAAAAGGAATATGTTGACCAATTCTGACAGATCATAGGTCATTTCACTAAATTGCAAATGCGTTTTAAGTGAAAATCACGTTTTGACCCCTAGTGATCCCTGTGTGACCTTTGACCCATATGCTTTACAACCTGAGTAGTGGTGCACATAAGGGTTCTTATGACCAAATATGGTCAAAATCGGGTCAATGGTTACGGAGCTATAGGTCCCATGACAGAAGAAGAAGAAGAAATATATATTAGTCTCAACACGTTTTTGTCCTCTGGGGCGTGCCATAGTTTGGCACGTTTTTATGATAAGAAAAGATTATATGTGCATCCCCTTTTTTCTCAAATAATTTGTTAATCCTTTATATGATTTGTTGATTCTGTCACTACTTATGTCTTTTGTAGAACTGAGTCCGAAGATGTTTGAATGGAAATCTAACTCCATTTCCGCTTTGTGATATTAATTTGTTTGCATTAATTCATACTTTCTATTACAAATTTGTTGATGGAATGCCGTATATGACATTATACGGATATCAACACGACATGCCAGTACTGGACACGGCAATCATTAATATAAAGACACACAGGGTAAAATGTAAGACTTGCTCCGATTGTGACCGGTGATGGCTCATTTTGTAGGCATTGATGAGACAAGAAAAAAAGTCAATCATTTTTTTTGGGTCAAAGGTCAAGAAAAGGTCACTAGGGGTCCTAATGTAGTAAAAATTTACATTTCGACCCCTAGTGACCCTTTTTTGACCTTTGACCCGGTTATTATGATTGACTTATTTTCTTGGCTCATCAAACCAAACAAGATGCAACGAACTCGGTTCAAATCGGAGCATGTCTTAACCCCTGTCAATTTCAATTATGAAGGTCATGAATCATTTCCTCTGAGACAAGATGCATTTTAAGTGATCGAATTGAAAATTTACATTTTGACCCCTAGTGACCCCTTCTTGACCTTTGACCTGGTCAATATGATTGACTTATTTTCTTGGCTCATCAAACCAAATAAGATGCAAGAAACCCGGTCCAAATCGGAGCATGTCTTAACTTTTACCCCTGTAAATTTCAATGACCCCTAGTGACCCCATATGACATGTCACTTTTAATCGCTGAACACCCTATATGTGCATAGACCCAAGGAATCTTTTGACCAATTGTGAAGGTCATGAGTCATTTCCTCTGAGACAAGATGCATTTTAAGTGATCGAATTAAAAATTTACATTTTGACCCCTAGTGACCCCAAATGATTTTTAATTTTAAAAACCGTTCTATTGTATATGCGTACGGTCATAAGGAATATGTGGACTAATTTTGACGATCCTAGGTCATTTCACTAAATTGGAAATGCGTTTTAAGTGAAAATCACCTTTTGACCCCTAGTGACCCCTGTGTGACCTTTGACCCCAAACCGTGAACACCCTATATGAAGGTCTGGTGGGGGGTCCTACTGACCAAGTCTGGTGATTGTAGCATGTAAACTGTAGGAGGAGATGCATTTTGTAGGTGGGTTTGAGGAAAGAAGATGAAGAAGATGAAGAAGATGAAGATGAAGAAAGAAACGGCACAGATACAGAACCTCGATTTTTGGAAAAAATCAAGGTAAAGACACACAGGGTAAAATGTAAGACTTGCTCCGATTTTGAGCAGTGATGGCTCATTTTGTAGGCATTGATGAGACAAGAAAAAAGTCAATCATTTTGTTGGGGTCAAAGGTCAAGAAAAGGTCACTAGGGGTCCTAATGTAGTAAACATTTACATTTCGACCCCTAGTGACCCTTTTTTTACCTTTGACCTGGTTATTATGATTGACTTATTTTCTTGGCTCATCAAACCAAACAAGATGCAACAAACCCGGTCCAAATCGGAGCATGTCTTAACTTTTACCCCTGTAAATTTCAATGACCCCTAGTGACCTCGTATGACATGTCACTTTTAATCGCTGGACACCCTATATGTGCATGTACCCAAGGAATCTTTTGACTAATTATGAAGGTCATGAATCATTTCCTCTGAGACAAGATGCATTTTAAGTGATCGAATTGAAAATTTACATTTTGACCCCTAGTGACCCCTTTTTGACCTTTGACCTGGTCAATATGATTGACTTATTTTCTTAACTCATCAAACCAAATAAGATGCAAGAAACCCGGTCCAAATCGGAGCATGTCTTAACTTTTACCCCTGTAAATTTCAATGACCCCTAGTGACCCCATATGACATGTCACTTTTAATCGCTGAACACCCTATATGTGCATGGACCCAAGGAATCTTTTGACCAATTGTGAAGGTCATGAGTCATTTCCTCTGAGACAAGATGCATTTTAAGTGATCGAATTAAAAATTTACATTTTGACCCCTAGTGACCCCAAATGATTTTTAATTTTAAAAACCTTTCTTTTGTATATGCGTACGGTCATAAGGAATATGTGGACCAATTTTGACGATCCTAGGTCATTTCACTAAATTGGAAATGCGTTTTAAGTGAAAATCACCTTTTGACCCCTAGTGACCCCTGTGTGACCTTTGACCCCAAACCGTGAACACCCTATATGAAGGTCTGGTGGGGGTCCTACTGACCAAGTCTGGTGATTGTAGCATGTAAACTGTAGGAGGAGATGCATTTTGTAGGTGGGTTTGAGGAAAGAAGATGAAGAAGATGAAGAAGATGAAGATGAAGAAAGAAACGGCACAGATACAGAACCTCGATTTTTGGAAAAAATCAAGGTAAAGAAAGAAAGAAAGAAAGAAAGAAAGAAAGAAAGAAAGAAAGAAAGAAACGGGAGGATCACAGTATATTGGCTCGCTTCGCGAAGCCAATATAAAGAAACCGTTGGAATACAGTACCTCGATTTTTTGAAAAAAATCAAGGTAAGAAACCGTTGGAATACAGTACCTCGATTTTTTGAAAAAAATCAAGGTAAGAAGAAGAAGAACTAGAGCTAAATTGTGCTTCAAGAAGCACGGATATTGTCTTCCTTAATTGGACAATAGGTCAATTCTTTTGACTAATTATGAATGTCATCAGTTAATTCCTCCGAAACAAGTAGCATTTTAAGTGAAATAGCTGAAAATTCTCATTTTGACCTCTAGTGACCCCGTCAATGACCTGTGACCTTGTTGTAATGATTGACTTATTTCCTCAACTCATCAAACCAAACAAGATGAAACAAATCCGGTCCAAATCGGACCATGTCTTAACTTTGACCCCTGTCTGTATATGTCAATAACCCCTCGTGACCCCATATGACATGCCACTTTTAATCGTTGTTTACCCTATATGCACATGGACCTACTGATTCTTTTGACCAACTCTGGCGATTGAAGCATGCAATATGTACGTTAAATAGCCAAAAATTCACATTTTGACCTCTAGTGACCCCTCAATTACCTTTGACCTTGTTGTAATGATTGACTTATTTTCTTGGCTCATCAAATCAAACAAGATGAAACAAGACCGGTCCAAATCGGACCATGTCTTAACTTTTAGCCCTGTAAAGTTCAATGACCGCTAGTGACTCCATATGACATGCCACTTTTAATCGCTGTACACCCTATATGCACATGGTCATAAGAATTATTTTGACAAAATCTGGCGATTGTAGCATGTGAGCTGTACGAGAAGAAGCATTTTAAAGGAGCGTTGGAAGAAAGAAAGAAAGAACTAGAGCTAAATTGTGCTTCAAGAAGCACGGATATTGTCTTCCTTAATTGGACAATAGGTCAATTCTTTTGACTAATTATGAATGTCATCAGTTAATTCCTCCGAAACAAGTAGCATTTTAAGTGAAATAGCTGAAAATTCTCATTTTGACCTCTAGTGACCCCGTCAATGACCTGTGACCTTGTTGTAATGATTGACTTATTTCCTCAACATGGTTTAAAAATAAACCTGACTAAAGAAAAGTACCACCCAAACTTTTGTATTCGTTTCCTTACTTGGAAGTTGGTTCCTGGAACCATAGCGGTTGCTTCTACATCATGGATAGCTATGAAGACGCCTCATTTATTCCAATAATCATAGCTTGCGGCATACTTCATTGACTTCATACGCATTAGGGTGTGGCCACAATTAAATCCCTAAAAAGTTGGCTATCAGAATAAAGTAAATATAGACCTAACTGAATGGACTTGGGTCTGGCGTTGAACTTTTTTCAAGTTCAAGTTAAGGTAATGTGGGTGACAAGTGATAGGACTGTACGGTCATTACCATAATTTAATTTGTACGGATAGTTAGAAGTAGATAGGGTTATTAGAGTCAATCGGTTATACATACGCACAGTAAACTGTCAATACACATCGTGAAGAATATGCCATAGGCTTTATTTCTTGCATATATATGATCTTCAAATACTACAAAAAAAGAATACAGATGCCAGTTATGAATACAATTGAATTATGAATTATTTTATATATTATGAAATACTGCAAAAAGTGTTTGAAATTTTGAATACATTCACTACGGAATTGAATCTTATTCTTAAACGCAAGCAGTTGCAAAATTAATCAATAACTGAAATGAGATCAATCAGTCTCTCGTCGCGTTTAGATAACATCGACAGTTTACACGGATAATGAAACATTTTTGTATATATATGTACAAATGAAAATATTTTTGAAAAGCATACAACAAGCCATTTCATCTTAACATAATTGATATTTTACACAACTACTGTATACCACCGTCATTAAAAATGTTAAAGAAGGTGTCCCGCAAGCACAACATTGAGCATTATTTGTTAGAAAAATAATTATCGAGCCGAAATTGCGTAATCATATATAGACAAAACATCAAACTAGTCACAAAAACTAATCAAAACTGCCATCTCTCAACATGCAATTTTTAAAATTCGCGGCGATCGAAAGTCCCGGTGTCGATGACGTCATAGGTGTCGGTGCTCAAATTTGCGCATGTGCTTTGTATATTGAGAGATGGTGGTCTAAATTTGTTTTTGTCATTAAATGTGGTGTTTGGTTCTAAATAATTACAAAAGTTGGGCTCGATAGTTATTTTTCTAACATATAATGCACTATGTTGTGCTTGCGGGACCCCTCCTTAACAAGATTTATTCTACTTTACATCACTTCTGTAATATTCATCACTTCAATGACGCCACTTTCTAAATTAGGCCTTTAACGTAATTCTTAATTTTACATCCATTTACGTTTGCAAACAAACATCATATCTTAACTCTATCAAACAATTATCCACTGGTTTAAAAATATCACATACTGTTTCTTTTTAAACGTAACCTTTAATAATGTAACGTTGATATCTGAAGAATATTTGAACCCGCATGATTTGATAAGTTATTGAAATGTTCCAAAATCAAAATATAATTCAAGTTAATTTAGGGTAAGCATTTATAAGCAACACGGTAAGTTCATCTCTTCCTTTATAAATACGGTATTACTTGAGAGTGCTCTTAACCCAATCTGGGATCGAATGTTTGTGTTTGTAAAATTGTCTAGATTGAGTGGTACAGACGTTAGAAACATTGAAAAGGTACATACAATATCCTTTTATACACGTTCGTGTAAGATAACGAATAAACACGTTTCATTAAGAGAAACGATTAATCAAAAACACCCAAATCTTGGTTTTCTCAAAATGGCTAAAATGTAGATAGGCCCTTTCTGCACTACACCCTTTTACAAAATAAATTCATTGTTACAAACACCTGAGATGTTCAACAGCAGCGGCCATAAGAAATCAAATCATACAAGTGCATATTGACATACAGGAAATTCATTATAAACTCTAGCAATCATAATAAGAAAAAATCTCTACGATTAAACATTGTTTAATTCATCTCGCCTGGAACTTACAATGTTAACATATTGGTCGTCTGCCTTAAAGTGGTTCCATTCTGGATTAGGCCTGCATGGTTCAGTTCTCTATTCAAAAAACCAAAATGTTGGTTTTCTGAATTTTTGATGTTTTCCTTTTTGCATTAACCCTTTAATGGCAGAATGACCAAATTTGGCCATTTTGACCTTTTATAAGATAATTATCTTGTTTTGCCCAATACATTTTGAATCAAATTGTTAACACGCCTTATTTTAATTTAAAACCCAACAGAAAATGCAATTTGGAGATTGGTTTGCACCCAATAGCACCCCTGCTCAAGTAGTTGTGAAAAGCTTTATTCCACACAGAAACTCGTTGTCATCGTCATAACTAACCCTTTGTGACCCTATTGACGATGATGTTCCAATCTCTTGCTGTAGGGCATAACGGTAGGCTATATGTCCAGGCCAGTGATGTCCTATAATCATAGTATTAATTTCCATTTGCGTAATCTTGCGAGAATAGGTCGTTATATTGACCATGCAACTTGTGCTATTTTTTTCTCGTTGTGACTATGGCAACTCTCTGTTAGGTGGCCTTTTGAACTGTGGCATGCAATGTAACATCTCCAAAAGCTTCGAAACCATGCATTGTGGCTCATATTTAAAGTCAGCAAGCGAACTAGTGCTGCGCCATGGTTGAGAGAGTTCAGCACATAATTGATTTTGGTGCATGTGTACATTGTCACCACGGTTCATCGCCAAAATATCTGCATAATGTACATGTACGTGGCATAAGAGTTGCGTGTGCGATGAGAGTATGAGTTTTTCTCAATTGACTGATGAGTTATGTACAAACCATCTGATTGATCCCCCTAAAATACATTTTCAATAGGCTTCATTTGAGTCAAATATGAGCATTTTAATAAAAAGTAAACCATATAGAGATCAAGCAGGGGCTTCTTCAGCCCACAGGTAATCCTATTACAAATAATATGCTCCAAATTAAGAAAAAAAATCTATTTTGATCAAAGCGCAATTCCAGCCAAAAAAAATATGTGATGATATAAAATATTAAGCAGGGGTACTGTTGAAGCAGTTAAGTGTGCAACAATAATTTGGCTGGAAATCAATTAATTCATCTGTAAGTTCCCCAAAAAATGATGATTTTACTTTGGTTGTATTTTGTTTATGTGTACTAAAGAGGAAAGCAAATAGTTAAAACAACCAATAAATATTATTTTCTATCAAATGTTGGGATTGCATTGATCTTTCAAGTAGGCCTAATCTGTTTATTTTAGGCAGTTTGATTTTACTTGGTTTAAATTACTTCTCGTTTCCAAGTGGCTTCGTTTATTTCGTTACTTGTTTTCAAAATGTGACGCGATCAAGAGGAATGAGTCGGATGTCGACCCTGGTCGAAAATGAGTTTTTAATACAGATTTAAAGAAGACACCTAGAGCTTTCAGAAACTGAAAACCCCATGTCGATACGACGTTTTGTTTCAAAGTTATGTCAAATTGTATACATGAATTTCCATCAAAACTTATGTAAGCCGCCATTTTGAATTGGCCATATCTCAATTTGGGATTCCCCGACATCCGACTCATTCCTCTTGATCACGTCACAAATGTGCATAGAAAAGAGATAATAATTCTTCCTTGTTTTGAGGAACTTAAGTCGAGTTATTCAATACCGGTACTTTTTTTCTAAAGATGTTCTTGATCTCCTCATAAAATATGAAGCTGATTTTGACATGAGTCACAACAGTAATTGTAGTCCAAGGAATTTCACCACCAAATAATTAAAAGGTGACAAATTATGCAATTAGAAGATTATTGCTTTTCTGATCATTTCGAGCAATGCAAACAGCTTTTGGTCTTCACTCCACAAAGCTAAGGGGGTTTCTTTGATTTTGTAATGTCTCTGTTTTTTCTTTACTTGAAACACCTTCATCCCATCTGGAACAACAATAATGCCCAATATGAACTTTTGGTTATGAGCCAAAGATGCTAAAGCTGATTGGACACATTGTTCTGTGGATGCACTGACCAGCCTTTTTACTGAAACCCCCTTCTCTTTTCTACCCTCTTTGTTCCATGAAGCTATCTCACAAACAAATTTGACAGTGACCTTATTGTGCTCTAGGTTTTTACGACATACTAAGTCAGGCTTGTGTGGCTCAAAGAACTTGAAATATCTGTCACTCTTCAAGTAAAAGTGATCAGGATTGGCCAGAATAAAGTCTAAAGCGTGAACCTGGTTAGGACGTTGTTGATTTTGGATATTGACAACATTCCTTCTCATGTCAACTTCATCATCACTACTTAGAGGAGATCGGGAACGTGAGCGTGCTCTCTTGCCCATTTGTTTTGATAGTATAATCCTTTTTTCTACTCTACCCCGATTTATTATTTCTTGAGGTCTTCTTGGGCCATTTGCTTCATCCTTTTGATCTTCATATTCCTCATCATCTGTTGAAGATGAATTCACTGGTTCAGGGTCATCCTCGTCATCTGTATCTGGGTACACATACGCACCTCTTTTTTTCTTACGTTTCAGTTGGTTTTCATGATATCCATAGTTCAAACAATGCGGCACTCCCTTAAATATTGTCGCATTCCGGGTTGTCGAACCTGGTGGATTGACTAACTTAAATGAATCAGATGGAAAGAGAGCTGGATAGAGAGACTTAAAAACCCCCGTCAATTCTGTATTTGGAGACCCATAGCAGCCATCCAGAACTACCTCGGCCCATTCACGAAATACTTCATCATTAGTCTGTAACAGAGTGCAAAAAAGAGAATGAGAAACAATAATAAACCTTGTCAATCAAACACTGCTTTTGATTTTGATTTGGCTTTCAGTAGACCGCAGTCAATATCGTTTATCGTTCATGTTCACATGACACGGGCATTGACTGCAGTCCACTAAAATCAATTTCCTATCTTTACATGTAAATTGGGGTCACTTAAAGCTCCTTTTCTCAATATTTAATTATAAACACAAACACAATAATGACACAGAGACGATAATTTGGCAACTTAGGAGAGTTTAATATGGATCAGCCGTATTTAGGTACAGTAGCCTAAGCAACTTTAGGGTGTCAAACCTTCTGTAAGCTACATGGGGTAAAATCATCCATGGCTAAAATTATTAATCAAGTTATATCAGCAAATACAGGGTGTATCAAAATAAAAGAAGTTCAATGACAATTCATGGGAAACTACAGATTTCACAATCTAGCATTGTATGTCTAAAGAAAGGTCAGAAAGTCCTCTTTCTAATGACACCCTGAGCATACAATTACAATGTATCCAATGTCACAGTTTAATATTGTTGTTTAGCAGGTGAAATTTGCTCTGGGACAAGTTAGCATGCACCGATATTCTAAGAATTTTGCTGTCTTATGAGTTAAGCGCTTTCCACTAGTTCCCCGAAATCATATTTCTCGTATACACAGATAGAGGTGAACCCCCCCTAACTTGTTCCCGTCCTGATACATTTTTAAACATACCTATAACTGCAAATCACTCCAAAATATCCTGTATTCCACGATAAAGAGAGAATTAGTTGGCATTTTAGTCGACGCGCGATGACTACTTCAAGCGCCATTTTTAGCCTACCCAATAAGTCGATCCGATAATTCAATCCCGGAAGCGATTGGGGCAAAAGGTCACGGGGTCACGGGGGATATCCCGATCGTTCCCACGCTGTATCCCCATTACTTTACACACACTTGAAGCAGTTTTTAGGGAGTTTTTATAGCGCTAAAAACACCATTTGAACTCATTCTAAAATTATTTGAATCAGTGAATTGAAATCGGAAAGTATTACTGTGTGTACCTCGGGGGTTTACTTTAGCCAAACCTATTTAGAATTCTTAAAAAATGAGATTTTACAGACCATGTCATCAATGGGAATCTCTGTGTATAGCGGGAAATATCCCCGGAAATATCCCGACTCGTTTTCTCCCAGAATGCACTCTGTTCTGAATTTACGAACTCGCTTATTCCTGTTTAGAAGGGCGCACAACAAAATCATTCCACTATTGGTGCAGTGTTTTGAAAAGTAGTACCTAGGTAAAATGTTGCACCGTCCGAAGGGAAGGGAATTGTATAAACTCTTGCTTGTTTTTATGAAATTGATAGATTAAGACCTGAATATTATAAATATGCTGAAAAAAAATCCCAATCGAATATGCACGGGTCGGATTGATACGCGAACTGGAACTGGTAATAAACTATGAACATCGGCTCAAATCAGTGGTGGTGCTGTTCAAGGGCTTGTAGCGTAAAAGTTTAGATGTGTATCAAAATACCAAGTTTAAAATAAACTTTAATCTTTATTTTTAGACATTCATGTGACAAAAACACTTAAACTTCGGTAAAAACATGTGTATTTCAATGGGGCACTTATTTAGTAGTGTAGTGTGCTCCCTTCGAAGCGTATGGATTGAGTGTAAAATCGGGTGTTTTAAAACAATGGCAAATCTTATGGGATTTTTTTTCTAAAACGAGGTTTACTTTTGAAGAGAAACCTTTAGCCTACTGTTTGAACACGAAAACATGTGATATTTATGAGAAAATTGACAATCATAGAAGCTGTTTTGATAAGTGTAAATAAAAGATGTAAACAAAACTTCTATTATGTAAACAATGGCCAGTTAGTCGTAAAGGTTAAAGGTTAAGGCCTACGTTTTCTCTATATATACGGTCTAAAATTTGCATGTAGTAATATCGTAATCGTAACAATGGGGTGTTTTATTTAATTCCCATGAGGCAAATTTCTTATTCAAAGTTCATGGTGACATTTATTAATTCAATATATATTGCTATATATAGTGAACAAAAGTGGAAGTTATGGAATATAAAATGTCAAAAATCCAGTTGAGGGGGGTGGGGTGGTCAGGAGAGTCATATATTGCGGCTCTAACATGATTAATAGGTGAGCTTCCTTCATTAACAATGCAATTAATCAGTTTTAATACTTTGGAATAACTATAACCAATTTCAAAGATGTCAATTTGACAGGAGTGTCAACATGGTCAATGCCTCAAACAGTTACATGTAGTGCCAAAATATCTCCAACAGATGACAATTTTATCTGACACTTTTTCATAATTATCTATTGATTTCAAATATGAAGAAAAAAAGTAATTTTTTACATATTTTTGGTCTTAGAAGTTTACCATCCTATTTTCACACGCTAAATCAAAAGATTACCTTTAAAAGGGTATGCTGCGATATGTATAGTTATAGCTGTCCGTACCCAATTCCTATTTTTACACGCTAAATTCGAAAAAATTACCTTTAAGGGAAGTGTCAACCCTCTTATTTTGATGATCAACTTTTGCTTCTAAGTTTGAGAATATTGAATTAAAGTACATAAAAGTATACATTTTTAGAAAGGAAATTTGATAAGGAAGCCGATGGTGATATCAATGTGATACCAAATAAACTAAATTTTGAGAAATGAACCAAAAAGCCATTTTTTTACCCCAAATTTTTCAGACAGCATAACTATAAAATAAAAAATGGAAATTTGTTCTAATATACGTTTTTGTAAACAAAACAATTTTGTCTAGGAGGCAATTTTTTCTTTTTCCAAAATAAAGCTTGGTTTTGGAAATATTGCTAAAAACATCGGAAAAGTGTAAAAGTCGTGTCTTTTTGCGTACATTTCGCTAGAAATGGATGCATATCTCGAGTTTAAAATCCATAATCGAAAAAATAAAAAATTGCCTCCTAGCGCTGAAAGTCCTCTACACAATGGTAGTAAAAGCTTACCTGATAGTTTGATATATTTTTAGTTATGTTGTCTGAAAATTCGTAAAATTCCTTCAAATTTGAACTTCTAGAAAACATCGATTTAGTAAAAATATTGACATTTTCCACCATTTAAAGCTAAATGTTCACGGAACACACGGGCGTGTGACCTAAAAAGCGAGTATACTATTATGAACAATCATAATAAACTATCAGATTCAATTTATATTGTCACAATGTGAAGAAATTGGAAGAAAACTGAAATTTAAATGATCGTAAGATTGGCCTTTGTTTACATTTTAGACATTGTTTTGCGCTCTTTTGTTTTTCGCGTCTACGTCGCGGATATTAAGCGGCGCGTCTAGTATTACGCGCGGGAAGTTTCAGCGCGCGACGCAATGATCGAACAGCTGTCGCAGCATTTGAAAAGCGCGGAACTCCGCTTAAATTCCCGCCAAATAACTATGCGCCTTTTCCTGACTCAAACTTACCAAAACAACAATTTAAAATCACCCAAAAGAACGGGAAATAATAGCTTCCGATTAGTAACTTATCATGGTAATGATAGAATACATATAAAAGTATAAAATAATAGAGAAATATGAAATTCAATTTTTGAAACAAGTGCCGGGTTGACACTGCCCTTAAAAAGGGTATGCTGCGATGTTTAGCTATTGATCTATTGATTAATGATTAGGCCTTGTATAAATGAAGCCATCAGAGGCATGAAACACCGTATTGAAGCCACTTTCGTCTAGTATGCTGTTGGTGGCACTGTTGTGTGCAGTCCGAACCAGAGGGTGGTGATTATGAGCTATTCATAGTTTATTTTGTGTTTTGTATCATAATAATTTATTTTGACAGTCAAAAATGCACCACCGTATATTATTTTGGTTGAACGAACCTCCCACAAGTCTAAATAAATGTTTTTGTTGTTACTACACATACTCATATCGTAATCAATTGGTTTTTCAAATGTCAGGAATGTTATGTTGTTTACTCGAATCTCGTGCACATGGCCTGTAGACTGCGAATCTCACCCTATCAATGTTCGCCATCTTTTCAGGCAACATGAGGCAAAGTAGCAGCCGTACGATTATTTTGAAGACTGAAAGAATGGAATGTTATCTAATGTGTAGCACACAGATTGGTGGCGCTGTTTAGCCTGTTTTGCAACCGGTTTGTGTTGTGTGTGCGCATCCCGAGTTTAATATTTTCCCTGGTAAAGACCTGTTTGAACATGTTTGCTCAAAACCACTCTAAACTGAGTCGCTCGAGTGGATCTGCGGTGCGATTTCTAAGTCCGTGAAATAATGTGGGCTGTTTCTGACATAATTGCTAACAGGTTAGCTGTTGACTTTCTTTAGACACACATATGTACAATGCAATGCTTGATTATGATAACTGTAGTTTTCCTACAAAAATGTCATTGAACTTCGGTTTCCTTTATTTCGATAGATCCTATCATATTGAGCTACACTCACCCAGACACCACCATTAGCTGCAATATGTTGAACCAGGTCTCCCACTATTAAAGTTCCTGGTGAAACATCAAGCTTCGAGAAACATTTTTGCAATGTTTCTTGTGGAGGTTGCACCTGAAACAAAACAACACAGGTATTAAGTTGTTGTTCCCCAAAACCCTTCCCCACTAAATAGTAGTACACATTAAAAGTACATTTTAACATAATCAGGCGCGGAGCCAGAAACTTTTTTATGGGGGAGGCTGAAGCATTGGCGTAAATCGACTATCCTCCGTGCCAGCACGAATACGGGGGTGTCTGAGGGGGATGTGTCCCCCTGAGCTGTTAGAAAACAAGGCGGTTCTTGTAAAAGCGCATCTCGCCTATTTTGGCGACAGTGTTTGAGGGCCACTAGTAAGAGGTAGACCAGTAGGTAATGTTTTGAATGAATTTGGAGGAATTGTTATTGGGTAAAATCACATATGTCATGAAACAATAAAGTTGGCAAGTGTAAGATGATAGACACTGTTGCAAATTGATACATTCGGCCCTATGAAGAAAAAAAATGTTTTTTTGTCACCTTGCTGTTTGGAAAGTGAGGTTTTTTGTTCCGTATTGCAAACCATGTCTTTCCTATTGGTAGCTTAAAGAGTCCCAATGAAATTTTGTCGATTGTGGTATCACGCTATGGCATTTCTTGCATCAACCACAAATATGAGGGTGTTGTGTGATAGGTGACCCTGGATGACCTTGGAATGACCTTTAAAAAAATGTGTCATAATTTGATATGCCCACATACTAAATTTAACTTATTTGACCTTTAGATGACCTTGGATGACCTTGGAATGACCTTCATAAAAATGTCATTTGATATGCCCACCATACCAAATTCCATGTAAATCCAATAAACTTAACTTATTTGACCTTTAGATGACCCGGATAATTAAATTGTTGTAATTTGATATGCCCACCCGATAAACTTAACTTATTTGACCTTTAGATGACCTTGGATGACCTTGGAATGACCTTCATAAAAATGTCATTTGATATGCCCACCATACCAAATTCCATGTAAATCCAATAAACTTAACTTATTTGACCTTTAGATGACCCGGATAACCTTGGAATGACCTTAATAAAAATGTCATAATTTGATATGACCACATACCAAATTCCATGCAAATCCGATAAAATTAACTTATTTGACCTTAAGATGACCCCGGATGACCATGAAATGTCCTTAAAAAAATGTGTCATCATTTGATATGCCACATACCAAATTCCATGTAAATCCGATAAACTTTACTTATTTGACCTTTAGATGACCCTGCATGACCTTGGAATGACCTTCAAAAAATTATCATCATATGCGTACTTAATATGCCCACATACCAAACTTCATGGAAATCTGACTAACTATACTAATTTGACCTTTAGGTGACCCCAGATGACCTTTAAACGACCTTCCATTACGCTCAATATCTAATCAGGTTGAAAACATTCCAGTTCGCTTCCACCCATGAAGTTTCATCACTTTAGCATATACCGTACGTACTTGAAATAAGCTGTTCACAAGAAATGATCACACACAGACTACGAACACACCCCAACACACACCCATGACGCCATAGTGAATAGTAAGTCTCTTTTTTTGACAAATTTTGACTTTCAAATCAACATTGCAGTTGTTCATGATCACTGATATAAACAGTGCAATAAAAAATGAACATTGAACATTCTAGTATTCATGTCATATAAATCATAAACAAAATGGAATCCCTCAATTGACTACACCTCAGCTTACCTGATCTAGGATAAAATTCCTAGTATATTGCATTGTGCGTGCAAAGTCTAGCCATGACGGCGGTATCACTGGTGGGGCATAGCGGGCATCAAGCAAGTTGATTTCTTGTCGTCTACCTCCATTTATTAATTTTGTAGGGGCATTATTCCATTCAATATCTGTAAACATGTCAGTCTCAATAACTGGTCTGATACTAGCATCGGTTGCTTTTTGAAAGGTCAAGCCAACTACTTCTCCTGTGTCATCCGCCACACAATTTCCAAGCGCCAAACACGGAATTTTTCCTTCAGGTCTTTTTGAAGAAGAGAGGGGGAGAGAGGGGAGAGAGAGAGAGATAAACTAACACCCTTGATAAAACTTCTCAAGATTACTATGCAGATAATGATATCTATCGATGACGAGTTTTAATACCAGTGTGTACTGGTATACACTGGTATGTACAACAAGTGTGTTTATTTTGTCCTTGACATTAAAGGTAGATGACCCGATCCAAAATATTTTTGTCATCAAAGTTGAGATTTAGATATAGAAGAAAGCCCATATTTTTCTCATTACCCCTGAAATTTTTTAGGCCTGATAGATGTTTCCTTTAGATGCTATGAGCGAAATAGTAGTGAATTACCGCCAAAGCCTGTATTGTATACAGATAATTACAACCACGGAAGTTGGTGTACAGTTCAATGGGCATATCTAAAATGGAGTTTTGCTTCTATAACATGAGAACCAATAGAGCAATACAACTCAAATTTTGGAATGTGACAGTTTTTTTGATATGTATTCATGTAGAATAGAAAACATAATATCAAAAAATCGGGTCATCTACCTTTAATGTTGATGGACTAATATTCTTGAAAGGCAAACATGTTTTTATATGGCTACTACAAATGTGTGTGCGGTTATGCATTTTGAACTTGCCACCCTTTAGTATTGCATTAGAAGATCTTCAATTTGAAGAATTTAACACCAATCTTGTTTCAAATTAGTATAACTAATAGTACAACTATCCACTCTAAGCTAATAAAAGTATACATTTTTGGAAAGCTTTAGATGTAATGAAACTAACTGTGCACATTTCCATGCATTATACAGGGCGACTGTCAAGCCAAGGGGAAACAAATTAATTAAAAAAGGGTGTTATTATTATGCAATGCTACTTATTTACTTGCTCTAGGATTAGGAAACTGAAAGTCAACAGCATTTGTTTGGACAGATGATGAGATTTAAAGCTCACTGAAATTAGGAAAAATAATTGTTTGGTAATCTCCAAATACAGGGTGTTTAAAATTATGTTTTAACTATTAGAAAGTTCAACACATTTTTAACTAAAACATTTGAACCTTAACCCATGCAAGAACATGAAGTGCATTCTACATCAAATTTTCTTTCAGAAAATGTATAGTTTGACTACATGTAGGTAGGGGAGAGCAGGGCTAGTTGGAACAAGGGGTTAGTTGAAACATTGAATTTTTCTTCTACAGCTAAAATTATTTTTGTGAAATACTGTCCTCTGGTGGTTGCCATAGGTAACGCCCACTCACCACAAAATTTACAGACCAGAAGCTGCTCTGCTGTAGAATTTTTTTTGTAAAATCTTAATGTTTATGGGTTATGGTTACCAGTTTGTGAGCTTTTTAAGCTATGATATAAGGCTACAATACAAAATGAGGTTAAAAAGATGTGTTATTGTAAGCCCTGTTTTGTGTAATCTCTTTTAAATCGTATACGACGATCTTTTGGTTGCTCCAACATCTGGCAACACTGTTGCCAAGCAACCAAAAAGCAGTGCTAACAACACAGGATCGTCACTACACCATCAGTGTTGAAAAAGAAAACGGGTTGTTCTCGAAACGTCCACTTTAGGTATGTTAAAACCTGGATTAGATACTATAAATCTTTTCATAAGGCACTATCAGACATGTAAATGAGCTCTTTAGCATTTTTAATGGCATCAATATGCTAAGTGTGGTTGGGGTGTGGGGGTGGGGATGGGGAGGTGCAACACACAAACTTTATGCACATTTATTGGAGATGTAATACACCATGTTACAAAAATTAACAGAAATTCTATGGTTCCACCACATCTTTCAAACTTACTTGTGGTGAAAATAGGAGTAACGACAATTAGGGTCCTCTTCAAATGTATACCCATTTCTAACTACAGGCACAAATTGTGCAGCCATTATTAGGCCAAACCAGGTACCTGTAGGGTCGCTGCAAGGTTGCCAGATCCTGTAATAAAACACAATGACAGATTTTGAGGGAAGTAATGGGTATGGTTGGTACAGTATATGGGTAAACAAAAATGCACAGAAATTGATTTGTGCATGTTTTAGACCACATGGTGATCATAAGTCTGCAGCTAACTTGTTGGTTTGTTTTGCATACTTCGATTACCTGAACTGATCAGTTCAGGTAATGAACAATAACCCATTCAGGAAGCCTTAACTTCTAGAAAAATATCATCCCTTGCTGCTATGTACATTGACAGTACTCCATATTATGTAGATTGTAGTGACGGTTCCTACCTGAGAGACCAATTTTTAGTTGTACTTTGAATGTAACAACTGACCTCTCTTAAATCCGACTAGCTCAAATTCTTGCATTGCACTGTGGGTTACAATGGAACGTTTTGTACAATTAGGAGTGGGCTATGCGGAGGTCATTTTTTGGTCATTTTCTTTTTAGGACAGTTTTTTTTTTCTTCGTTAATAATCTCAACATAATGGAAAACTAATATTCGGTCGGGGGTCAAAGAAAAAAGTGTACAATGCCCTCTTGTGACACCTACAGGTAGCTGGAGTAAATTTTAGAAGAAAATCATTCAAACTCCAGTCTTTATGGCATTTTGCAATGATTTTGGTATTTAAAGTAAGCTCAAACTACTCAACTGTGAAGGTTCAATTGGACATTGTGTTATCTTAAAAATGGGCTTTTTAGGTCAACATTTAGCGTGAGGGCACTTTTCAAGATTTTTCGCAAATCGTTTCAACCCAGTCTCCTTCTTATTTTGTGTATAACACATACGACCAATTGTGTTATATACACAATTTAAGCGAGTGAAATGACCAATTGTGTTAGTATACACAATTTAAAGGAGTATAATTGCCTGTTGCAATTGTAGCACTTTATTCCGATATGTTAATAAATCACTTTATTCCGTTATGTTAGAAAAAAAAAACCGATACCCCCCTAACCATCCCCATAGCTTATAGACAGTTTCCTATAATGTTTTTTATTTTTCAGTTTCTATGGTTTTTTTTTTTATTATAACGGAATAAACAGTATAATATCAACAAGATTGACAACAGAGGGCAGTGTTAAATTGTGTATATAACACAATTGGTCTTTTGTGTTATATACACAAAATAAGAAGGAGACTGGGTTGAATCGTTTATCGTTCACTATTATAAAGTATACAGCCGTGAAGAGAATACCAAGATTGACCCACTCAAGAAATTTGAGTATTAAATCAGAAGTAGTTTGGCCACAACGCTTGTTTGAACGTTCATTTTGGAGCCCCATTGAACAGTTACAGGGTAAAAGGTCGTTGACCCCTGTGCATTTGAATAGGACTCTTTAGGGGCGTTCCAAGAACATACAAATGAATACTACCGTACGGTCAAACTCAATGTGATACAATGCTCAAATTTCTTGAGCACATCAAACTTGCGATTATCTTCATAGCTGTAACTTTCAAAATAGTGAACGATAAACGATTTGCGAAAAATCTTGAAAAGCGCCCTCACGCTAAATTTTGACCTAAAAAGCCAATTTTTAAGAAAACGCAATGTCCAATTTTCATGCAACTTTCAAAATTAGGTAGTTTGAGCTCATTTACATATATTTAGACACCAAAAGCATTGCAATACACTAGATATAATTTTAGATAATTTGATGAATTTTCTTCTCAAATCCACTCCCACCACAAGATTTAGGTAGGCCTATGTGTCACAAGAGGGCGTTGCATACTTTTTTCTTGGACCCCCTAACGAAAATGTTGGCATTTTATGTTGAGATAGCTATACATTTTAATGAACACAAAAACTGTCCCAAAACCAAAACTAAAAATGACCCATTTAGAGCCCACTCCTAGTACAATTTATGATATTGGAGCTAAATAATATGACATTGTTGTTGATTGCTAATTGTTATCCTACATGAAGGCACATCATAAATTATCTTATTGCAAAATTTAAGATAAATTACTCCTTTGGTCATTGTAAGCAACATTCCATTTTCCCATTGAAATGGTACCGTACGTATTACATGTATTGCTTTGCATCTTAAAGGTAGATGAGTAATGACCCGATTTTTTGATATTATGTTTTCTATCCTACATGAATATGCATCCCAAAATATGTCATATTCCAAAATTTGAGTTGCATTGCTCTATTGGTTCTCATGTTAGAAGCAAAACTCCATTTAAGATTTGCCCATTGAACTGTACACAAACTTCCGTGGTTGTAATTATCTGTATACAGGCTCTGGCGGTAAATGCCGGTAATGCACTACTTTTTCGCTCATAGCATTTAAAGGAAACATCTCTCAGGCCTAAAATTTCATGGGTAATGAAAAAAAAAAAGGGCTTTCTTCTAATATCAAAATCTGAACTTTGATGAGAAAGATATATTGGATCGGGTCATCTACCTTTAAAGAGAAAATGGGTTTCTTCTGATATCAACTTAATTTTGATGAGATATATATTTTGGAATGGGTGATCGAGTAAAACACCATGGCCACATATAGCCGCTTCCTGGCCTGGTCTGCATCGACGCCTTTATTGGACGTGCACAGAAAAAAATAAGATGGTGTTCCAAGCCCAGGATGTTGTTATTGACCTCCTGTATATCTTCCAGCATCTGCAGCTGCCCCCGACTTGGGACGGGCGGCGGTGGCTTAAGCGCTTTGGTCCCGGGAACCCTCGCTCTCCAGCTGCATTACTGTTGGCATCTCTGGTCTTTGCACTAACTCCCATCTACCAAAGAGTTTAAATTGTTTCCTGACAGCCATAGAGTGTATGTAGCTCTAAGGGCTGTATTTGACACATCATTGATGGCCTTTTTTGTTTGTTTCCTTGTTGTTACGTATTAAACTTCATAACCCTTTGACTAGTGTCCCAGACTGAGTTACTAATTACTACCCAGAGCAAAGACTACCATTTGACCACATTTGGGAAACAACATAAAAGGAAAAAAACACGAAAAAAACGAACAACAAAAACAGGAATTTGAAATACCGTCTTTTTGGTCATGTTATTATTAAGTTAAGATTTGAATTACCCACCTTTTCCAACTGAAACATGTCTCTACTTCATGGTCACATGAAATGTACAAAATGTATAGAAAATGTTGTGCAGGTAATGGAAAAAGGGGAAAAAAATACAAAAATCTGTCCATTTGCACTGGCCAGTTTCTCACATACCCAGTGCATTATTGTTTTTCTCCCCAAATCATGGAAACCTTGCCAATTTAAAACTAGGTTTTGGGTTTTTTACAGGCCAGCAAACGCCTTTTACAAGAATTATTCTATATTCCCTACCCTTAGCCTTAGCTGTTGATATTCCAGGAGTCCTACTGATTTTTCACTTTGCAAAATGCCCATTGATTATTGAGTGTGAGCGGTTCTGATTGTTTTACTTAATTTTTTTAACCATCACAAGTGTCAGGAACTTGAATTCAATAAAGCCCAAATCATGAAAATAATGTGTTTCTCATCCCCGTCCTCATTGATTTTTGAAGATTTTTAAAATCTTTGCTTTTTTTTTCTTCTTTGCTATAAACTGCATTGTGTGTCTTGATTTGTTGAAAAACATAATCAAGCAATTTCCACAGCATCATTTATTTATAAAACACATTTTACATAGTTTTTCTAGATGAGGTGTATAGAATTGAGGAAACCAGGCCTGTCAAGCCTCACGCATTGGGACGAAACCTCATGCATTGACAAAAACCGCACGCATTGAAGCCCAACCTCACGCATTGGCATGTAATTAAGCCCATTCTCACGCATTGGCACATAAAAATTAGTAATGAATACAATTTTTTTTTAAAAAAACAAGAACTGATCTCTAAAAAATACTATCAACCTCTCCCCCCCCCCCCCCCCCATCACGCATTGGATTTTCCTGAACTTGACATGCCTGGAAAACACATGTGGACCCTATTAACACAACAAATGAGGGACTCACTCCCATTCCGTTTATGATTTGACTACAAAGCAGCCATGTACTACATGTACATGTAGGGCAATTTGTAGGGGAGAGTGGGGCTAGTTGGATCAAGGGGTTAAGTTGAAACATTGAATTTTTCTTCTACAGCTAAAATCATTTTTGTGAAATACTGCCCTCCGGTGGTTGCCATAGGTAACACCCACTCACCACAAAATTTACAGACCAGAAGCTGCTCTGGTCATTTTTTTTGTAAAATCTTAATGTTTATGGGTTATGGTTACCAGTTTGTGAGCTTTTTAAGCTATGATATAAGGCTACAATACAAAATGAGGTTAAAAAGATATGTTATTGTAAGCCCTGTTTTGTGTAGTAAGCTTACATTAGTTGGAACATTTGTAACCATTACACACTAATTTGCTTGAATTTAATTTTGATCAAAATAAATTGTACAAGAAGGTGGAAAACCATTGTATAGGCAAAGTGTACACTTTACAACATTTTAATGTGTCATGATCTTGTTCAGGGGTCAACATGTTCTTTAACTTCAATTCCAAAATACTCTAAAACACTCGCTGCATGTTTCTTTTTATTATATTTGTTTCTATTTGCTGAGTGTATGACCCAAACTGCTAAATAAAAGTTAATATATCTGTGAACCCATGTACTAAATTAATATTTGAGTATTTACACACTATTTGCAAAGAACCACACAGACCATGTTCCAACTAACCCCACCCCATGTTCCAACCAACCCTGGGGGTGGGGTAAATTGGAACTTTACGAGTGTCTCGTTAAAAGTTAATTATATAAATAACCATGAACTACTTTAAAAAAATTGTTCACCTCATTTGTAGCCTATTATGGTTTATGTATAATATTTTGGTATAGATATAGTTTCTTGAATAAACTTTGTTTGTGAATTATACACGTCTTTCTGAAAATCGTTCCAACCAACCCCGCTCTCCCAATGAAACCATACTGGCTAATGGGAACAGCCTTATGATATCTGACACTTGGTGGCAGGATGGACTAGAGGATACAGCATGCTACGTCTAGCCCTTCTTGTAATAGTAGTTTTAGGGAATAGGGCCACTATTTCAAAAATTCTAGGGAAATATCAATAATCTATAGAAACACGCAGCCTTCCTTGGCTGGACGCGGTTCTCAGATTGGGACAGTTCTCTGACTTTATTGGCTTTGGATAAGTAATGGCATGGCTGAGACTAAAAATACATACTTTAATACCTAGGGCAGGCAACATGCTTTGTATACATACATGTCTCAGGCATCTCAGGTAAAGGTAATAAGATTATATTAT
>JAYJML010000714.1:0-13000 GCA_035610835.1 Ophiura sarsii
ATTAAGTCCTATGCCTGGTAGGACTAGTCCGAGGTTGCTAGGGGTGTGATCGTCCCTCCTATGATGAGACTGAGAGACATCGACATGGTAGGACTAGTGCTAGTCATGCTAGTAGTACTACGACGTCTCTAGATGATAAGCTCTATAGTCAAAATACTAGACTATTAATAGTGCAGCCATACATTACAGCAGCAGTGGCCTTTGACCCCATTTTGTCAGTACATAAGTGCGATCTAATTCTGTCTGTGGAAGTGATCTGTCTATGCCATGGTATGAATATGATAATAATGTCTATGACTCGATGAGGTTCAATTTCAATTGACCTGTTTATCATGACAATAATTAATGGTACCTGTAAGTCATTTATCGCATTTAGACTGGAGTGGATCCCATGATATGGCACCAATTAACTAGGCAAGCATGTAGGGTATCTATTCAGACTAACCAATTACGACGACTTCAGGGCAACTAGACCTTGTTTAAGTTGTTTTCGCATTCTCAAATATCTGCACATTTTAGAGCCATCACTAAGTATCACTAGTAGTAGTACTAATAGTATCACTATATCAGACGAAATGTACACTATCGTCATGAAATGAAACGATAACTAACTAAAATTAAATGCTGGAGGTTAATTCTCGGAGATAAAGCACGATGTCATGATCTATATAGGTATATGACAGCATCATCGATAAAAAGAAAACAATTACGTACTTACTTTCCGACAAGAAATAACCAGAGCTAAACCCACAAAACGATAACAAAAGATGGCTTACGCACACACACGTCACAACAATTAAACCATAAACCAGGGAGAGTATATAATGGGAGGGGATATTCGAATCGCAAAACAGAGCCTCCCATATAAGGGCACATGGGCGTGAGTACGCGCGATGTGACTTGTAAAAGGAGGGCGCTATCTTGACAACGCCATGATTGACAGCACGAAAGTCCTTATAAGGCACATGAGACGCTTAATGTGAATTAATTTAGACGCGCGATGTGA
Organism: Ophiura sarsii; assembly: GCA_035610835.1. Lineage (NCBI taxonomy): Eukaryota > Metazoa > Echinodermata > Ophiuroidea > Amphilepidida > Ophiuridae > Ophiura > Ophiura sarsii. The sequence continues at coordinate 1,007 of JAYJML010000714.1, forward strand.
CTCGTAAATCGAGGGCGCTATCACACTGCGGCTTCAATCTCGGCAATGGGAGCTTGTGTACAGTGGCACCCGCCTGCATAAACACGCTATGCGGAAAGACCCGGATGACATCCGGGTATTTACAATATTTAGAGGTAAATGACATGACATGGCCCGATCCAAAATATTTTCCTAATCAAGTTGAGATTTTGATATTAAATAGAAGAAAGCCCATATTTTTCTCATTACCCCTGTGAAATTTAATGCCTGAGAGATGTTAGATATTAGAAGAAAGCCTATATTTTTCTCATTACCCCTGTGAGATTTTATGCCTGAGAGATGTTTTGCGCCTTGTTGTGATCCCGGGGATGTGATTACCGCCAAAGCTTGAAGTTTGTACAGTTTCAACAATGGGGTTCAATGGGCAAATCTAAAATGATGTTTTGCTTCTGAGAACCATTAGAGCAATGCAACTGATATTTTGGAATATGAGAGTTTTTGGGATGTGTATTCGTGTAGGATAGAAAACATAAGGCCAAGTAAAAAAATATATATGTTTAGCGTCCGGGTTTTCAAAAAAAAAAGGAGGGGGGCGGTATTATTTATTATTTATTATTTTCAAGATGGTTGCCATAAGGCATATTAGGTGCAGGCCCTGATTAGGTGATCTTTGTACTTAGTCTATGTGATCTTTTTCATGAAGCGCCCTCTATGAGTGTTTTTTTTCTGTGGATGCCGTTCTTTTTTAAAAAATGCTTTTATAACCATAAAACTAAAAGATCTACCAAGTTAAAGGGGTGAGAGCTCTAATTACTTCAATATCAAGGTTTGAAGATAACTGGTGGACGTCCACCGTTTATTTTTCTAACGGCCTAGATGTCCCGAAATGAAGATTAAAAATGCTAAAAACAGCACTATTTCGGGCTGAGACTAGTATACTAGTCTCAGATTTCGGGATTTGTTTAAAAATACTTTTCTGTAAGATATTGCCAGGATAGATTTAAACACTAAACAATTCCTGTGCTCGGTATTTGGAACCGCTAATGGTGCTTTATAGCCAAAATGAGACAAATAATGTAAACATATTTCAAAATCTTAAAATGTAATATTTCTCACAATATGTATTTTTTTTTATTTGATATAAATGATACTATTGACCATTTTTAGGGGTTTTCTTTCAATTTGATGCAGATTTATTATTTTTTATTTTGATCCGAAAATCACCCAATATGCCTTTAATACTTTTACCGGAGTTTCTACTGTTCAGATACACATAAAGACAAGACAATGTGGACAAGTATTAGCTGAACATATTTACAGTGTTTTAACGGCTTTATTATAGTGTGACGGAGCACGATTTGGCCTACTTTGTATTTCTGGACATTTGTTCAAATTAACCCTTGCTTAGGCTACGTTTCGCTTGCGAAACACAGTTTTATGATAGTCGTGTTCCTCGTGTACATTACTTTTCCGTTCGCAGACTTTTAGTCCTCATTTGAATTTTTAGGAGAGAAATTAGGCTGTCATGTCAATGCTCCACTTTTTATAAATATCAACTTTTTGCATTGATTCCCCCATTGACTCTGTGTATTAGTGCAATGCTCGTCCGATATTTAGACCATGCACATGAATTTTCATTCACTGATTTAGGCTATTTCATCGACCCAATTTCAACTATGACTTACATTTTTCACTGCTATTCCGTCATGGCATCATTTATTTCATAATTTGGATATCTCAAAACTAGCATTTTTGATGAGTTTAATCGTTGAAAATCTTGTTCAGGCTTTTACTTTCGTAACTTTTAGATTGCATTTCCCGGCATCTCTCCCAGGTCAATCGAGTTGCTAGTCCATTGACCTGGAGATCTCTAAATTTAGTAACATTGCCATTTTATAGTATCGTATTTTTAGACTTTGCAAATTAGGCAACCGTGAGCTGTGCCCTGGGATTATTCACAAGTTTCTAATTCACTTTGGGTTTCGCGAAGATCGTACGATGAGCAGATTTTACTCAAAGTTTGACATGCGCAGTTTGCGAAATGAGTAACTCAGAGCAGCTCGGAGTAAACAATTTTACTCGCGAGCTGTGTATGATGGCCGAAACTATATACAAGACTGTCGTGTAGCGTAATTGCGCAGACTATATACACGAAAGTCGTTAACGCATGCGCAGATATGCAAATTTAGTATAAAAGACAGTCGTGTAGCGAAAATGCAAAGACTATGTACACGACGGTCTTCAACCTGAACGCTAAATCGAGTGATACATGACGACAGACAGTCGTGTAGCGAAATCGAAGCTCAAGTGGGCCGAGTGCAGAGCAGGGAGGTGTCAAATACACCTCCCTGGTTTAATAGAGTAGGCAAATAAAAATATTAGAACATGTTTAGCGTAGATACTTTCTAAAATAATAGGAGGCCTTTTAAAAAAATTAGTACAAAATCGCCCTTGTGTTTATATAGCGATTTTAATCAACCTGGGCTAGCCTTGAGGAGGAGGCCTCTATTAAATATGCTGTGGTTCTAGTCACAACAGAACTTGTTTTCCCGCTTGTTTTAAAATGCTTACAAAAAAGGGGCTGTTTTATTTTCTTTGGTAGGGAGGGGGAGGTGCCCCAAAAATGTTCTTTATCGTCGTCATTTTTTTTAAACACTCTGAACAAAAAGGTTATGACCGTAAATAAATAAATTTAAAAAAAAGGAAATTGAAGCAAGTCAAAAAATATGAGGGGGCGGGGACGCTAAACATGTTTACTTTTATGTGGCCTTATAAAGCTCTAAACGAAATAATCGATTGTTAAACAATTACTTCACTAAACTTCAACATCATTTCCGTTTTACACAAAGGAAATCGATATCATCACTCCAATTACCACTGCATGTGTTCAATGTTGTCACAACTAGACTTAATGTCACATTGTGGGGGCCGCAGTCTAAGACTAAAATACCTAAGGTATTGGGGGGTATTTTACCGTATTTTATTCTCAAGCCACAGCATTCTGCTTTTCACAGCGCACCTAAAATAATTATTTATTTATTTTGATAAATTAGATTATTTATAGGACAATGTTAGCAAACATCCACCCACCCGGCACTCACTCTCGGTCTTCGGGCTCTCCCGAAACGGAAAACAAGAAGTGAAGACTGGTCCCAAGTCTATCTCGTACACGACGGTCTTACTTTCTTTCCCGCAGTCGCAAACCCTCTGAACAGGAATCACGCGAGAATTTACGAGGATTTATAAGCCGTCGTGTATATAGTCTATAGAAAATTGCTACAAGACGGGAGTGTATAATATAGTCACTCCCGTGTAGGCCGTCCAGCTCATTTTCGGACTTGCGCAGTTCGGACAATGAGTAAAACGTTGGTCCAATCAGAGATTGTTATTTTACTCATTCGGGCTCAGATTTAGGGTTTGAGCGGGGTGTATAAATAGATGAGCAATGTCGGAGCCGACTCACTTGTTGACTTGACTGTCATAAAAGGTGCGGCTACGGCTGAGCTGTCAAACTCGCAAACTTTTTAGCATACAAATTCAGGTGCACTTGACTTTTATACGAGGTTAGATTTTATTAGGATTATAATTTTGCAAGACCTGATTTACGATTGCAATGATTATAATAATGTAGGATTATCTGCTTTCTCGGGCGGTGTTGTTGGTGACCGGCAGTGAGATGGTATGCCTAGGCAGCATCTCCGGCGAGAGGATCTGGCGCACCGCCTCGGTTCAACCATGCCTATCCCCGTGCGTGCAACGGGATAGCGGGTCAATAATTTTCTCAGTAATTCTAAAACAGGCCTGATGCCTTTAACCTTTCATAAAAACTCGTACTTGAAGTTTAACCGTTTTATTAAGAAGTACATTCTGGAGTTTTTATACTTGTTTACAAATTTACAAACAGCAGACACTTGCTCGATCGAGATAGATTTTTATGGTGTATATATTGTGTCTTGATAGTCATTTACGGCAATAGATTTTTATAGTGATTTACTATCCAATCAAATGATCATTCCAAGACATGAAAGGCAAATTTTATTGAGAAAGCAGCTTTTTCTTACCTCACATTTTTACTCCTATGTCTTCGGACAAGTGCAGGGCTACGCCCCTCTTTTTAGATTCACTTAGGCTCAATTGATTCATACATTTTGTCGTCTGCCGATAAACCAGACGTTTATAGTATTTCATATTTCCTTCTTGTGCCACTTAGGTACTCGATTTCATTAGTCTTATATTCAGAAATTATCACATGAAGCAATAATGAAAGAATTTGGCTCAGTATCGTTTCGATACTTTCATCATTTTGATTCTCGCGGCTGTGACCGCTGACCTGGGATCGCTTCGTTAATTCAGATTTCCCAGCATGCATTGGGGCAAATCGCTTAATTTCAATTCACCAAAAATCCCCCAATGCTATTTCGCTATGTCGATATTTCGGTTTATTCATATTTTTACTAGGCCTTTGCGGTTCCCGATTTAATTCATTGTCCCTTTTAGTAATTTATATAATTAAATTACTAATTTTTCCTTATTGCTTCAATACAGGAGTTAAAAAATATATTTAAGTCAAGTGTGCCAGGTATGCGAGTTAGATAGGCTCCGGTTCTATTTCTTTATGAATTATACAATATTAATATTATATTAATATTAAATGCTGTTAAAAATAATTCCTATAATTATAGGAATGGGGTTCTTCTTCTTCTTCTTCCAGATAAGCGTCAACTTCAAAGATTGAAGACTCTGACACTGTGTGTGCGCGGTGTGCAATTAGTCGCAATTCTTGTTCAGGGCTTCTTTGAAGGCTGCTGGCGATGGGCTTTTAACGCTGCTTTCTGGAAGGAGGTTCCAATCTCGGATAGTGCGTGGGAAGAAGCTGTTTCGGTGGTAGTCAGTGCGGGATTGAGGTATGTGGTATGAGAGGGAGTTTTCGGTGCGAGTTGGTTTGTTGTGATGTTTTGATGTGAGAATCTGGCTGGCATCGACGGCAACAAGGCTATGGTGAATTTTGTGAAACATTGAGAGTCTCGCATGGAGTCTTCTACGGGCTAATGGAGGCCAGGAGAGTGTTTCGAGCATGGTGGTGACACTGTCGGTGCGACGATAGCGGTTGAGTGTAAACCTAGCTGCCCGGCGTTGAACCATCTCGAGCTTTTTGGTGAGCTTGTCGGTGTGGGGATCCCAAACGGAGCAACTGTACTCTAGCAGTGGCCGAACGAGCGATTTGTAGGCAAGGGTTTTTACTTTGGGGTTGTTGATTCTCAGATTTCGACGCAAGAAGTTTAAGGTGTTGTTTGCTTTGAAGACGACACGGTCAACATGTTTATCCCAGCGCAGGTCGCTTGTCACTGTCAGGCCTAGGTATTTCAAACAGTTGACATTCTGAAGCTGGTGGCCATGTATAGTGTATTTGTTGATGATCGGTTTTTTTTTGCGAGTGATGCTGATTACTTCGCATTTATCAGGGTGAAATTGCATCATCCATTTGTCTTCCCAGTCAGTGAGTTTGTCGAGATCCGCTTGTAGGAGTTTAGCGTCTTCTTTCCCTTTAACTGCCATATAAATCATGGTATCATCAGCAAAAAGGCGAGTTGTTGATGTAAGCTGCTCCGCGATGTCGTTTATATAGTAGAGAAAGAGGCAGGGCCCAAGGACAGACCCTTGGGGGACTCCAGAGATGACGGGTACTTTGCTGGATGACACACCTTCAATCACCACTGATTGAGTTCTGTTTCTCAGGAAATCTGCAATCCAACAGTTGACGTTGTCCTGGATACCGTACCATTGAAGCTTCTGTACAAGACGTTGATGGCCGACTTTATCAAAAGCCTTGGAAAAATCCAACACGCATACATCAGATTGGACGCCATCCTGCATGTTGGTGACTATGTCTTGAACAAACTCCAAAAGTTGAGTCTCACAGGATCTGCGGTCTCGGAATCCATGTTGAAGTGCGTAGAAGATGTTATTTCGGCTTGCATGTTTCATCAGGTTACTGCAGATCACATGTTCCATGACTTTTGAGGCAATGCATGTCAAACTTATTGGACGGTAATTGACTGGGTCGTACTTTTGTCCCTTCTTGTAGATGGGCGAGACGTTGGCATGTTTCCAATCCTTGGGTACAATTCCTTCACTTAGGGATTTACGAAAGATTCTGGTGAGAGGGTCAGCAACTGTTTCGGCTAGCTCCTTTAGGACTCTAGGACTGACGTTATCCGGACCAGCAGCTTTTCCTGGCTTCAGGTTTTTCAACAATTTTTCAACTCCGGGTACTGTAATGTTGATGGGTGGCAGAGTTGGGTGGCAAACCTCAGGTAACGTAGACGGAAAGTCAGTTTCACGGGTGAAGACCGATTGGAATTGACGATTCAGAGTCTCTGCTTTCATTTTGGAGTCCGTGATCAGTCTGCCGGCGACCTTTAGAGGGGAGATGTTGCTGAAGTCAGACCTCTGATGTTTGATGAATGTCCAGAATCTTTTCATGCCGCTGTATTCATTGTTGTCTGCATCTTGAGGGGTAACAATGTCCTCAACATGTTGCCAGTAGGAGCGTCGCAGATCATGCTGTACTTCCTTTTTCAATCGCAGAAATTTGTGCTCATCCTTAACTCTGCCATGTTTTTTACTGGCTTTGAAGGCTTTATTCCTACGTCTGATTTTCCTTTGTAGGTCTAGACTGATCCAAGGTTTTGAGTCTCTTGATTTTGTCATTCGATGGGGAATAAACGTTTTGATGCCCTTGCTCAAGCCGTCTCGGAACAGTGCCCAAAGCTTTTCTGTGGAGGATGTTGCTTCAGCTTTGCGAATTGAATCTGCCAAGTTTGAAGTATGTTTGCGCAGACCGGTCCAGTCAGCCTTCTTGTACAGTGGAATACAACGACGAATCTGCTTCTTCCTGGTTGGTTTGATATCAAACTCAGTGTAAACAGCAAGATGATCACATATGCCAGGCAAGATCTGGGTTCTATTGATCTGACAGGGTCTGTTGGTGATGATCAGGTCAAGTGTATTATTCTTACGCGTTGGTTCTTCGATGACTTGAGAGAGGCCATTGTCAGCGAGAATATCTCCAAATCTATTGTGCAGGTTGACATACTGCGTCTTTGGTTTCAGAGTACGATTTTTCCAGTCCCAGCCAGGAAAGTTGAAGTCACCTCCGATAAGAACAATATTGTTGGCTTTCTTAGATAGTTTGCTCACTGCACCGTCAAAAGCTTCAAGGTTGATGACATCACTAACATGAGGCCGGTAAAATCCACCAATGAACAGTGATTTGCATCCAAGGATATTTATTTTCACCCAAACTGACTCGGCGTCCTGACACTCCAGGGATTCTTCACGGGTGCTGATGTAGTCACTATTGACTGCAATGATGACTCCTCCAGCATGAGTTTTCCTGTCGCGTCGATGCACTGTAAAGTGGGAGCTGAAGAATTCTGAGTCTGCTATTCCACTATCAAACCAAGTTTCTGTTGCAATCACAATGTCAGGCTTGGTACTATCCACAAGGTTGTAGAAGGGACCTTTCTTATTTGTCAGATTTTGGCAGTTCACATTCACAACACGGAGTGGTCGGCAACCTGTTGATGATTTTGGTTTGGGCTTGGTAGGCGAGGAAGTTGCTTTCGGCTGGGTAGTAAAATCATGCGATTTTAGGGAGTCAAAGCTGAGGGTACTGCAATCACTTGTATCAAGATCTGCAAGGCTACTGAACTTGTTTTCTGAATGAAGATCATGGAGATCAAAGAGGGTAGAACTGTAGTTTGGTCCATCACACATAAGACATGTCCACGATATGTCCGGGTTTCCAAGGTGTTCGTATGTGGACTCCCCAACCGCTTGACAATCAATGTGGTACCAGGTTTCGCAGCTGGGGAGCTCACACATCAAACCCTTCTGGTTCCATGTGACTGGTTCCTTACAGGCACCACAAAGATATGCAGTTTCAGTAGTGTTATTATTGACAGTTTGATCACAAATAGGTCCTGGGTTGGATTCTATGTCCCCACACAGAGCAAGGGTAGCTATCATTGTTGCATGAAATTGTATATGTTGCCCTTTAAGTTCATCACAGTGTATTGATGACGACCTGGTTATAAGGAATTGCCTGAGATCAAAATATGAGTTCCAGACTGGACTTGTGTAGTAGTAAATGCAGGGCAAAAGATTCACATGATGTGGATTAAGACTCAGTTTCAGTTTGCACAAGACACCATGCTGTCCTTCGTTTAATTTATCAGACAGCATCTTTGTATTCAAATTCTTCATAATATTATTATATTGTGAACCTAATTGATTTATTCCAAATTAATATTACATCTCTGAAGTGTTAATGCTACATGACGATCTCAGTGAATTAGGTGCTAGAATATTCCGCCGTCCGTATATTATACGAGTTACCAAGATTCAGAGAATATATGTTATTGATATCACAAATTGTGGTAGTTTTGCAGACGTGATTTCTTATATACAAGTCTTATTGTCTCTAAAATGAGGACGTTACACCAGTCAAATTACATGTAATTTAAATTACGTGGGATAATTCACTCTGGAGACCTTGACGACGACATAGCAATTTTATACACTACGATACGACTACCAGAACTGTAGACCACTGTGTAGTACATAAATAGATGTAGGATTTCCTACATTTACTCATAAATTACCTTAAATCTTATCTTATAATTTGATACCTATACGAGGCTGATGACATCTTTCTTATACTGAGATACCACCATCTAATGCATTATAAAATCATCTCATTGCAGTCAAAATTCAGTGATATTTGAGAACTAAAGCACCTTCGATGTCAAAAACGTTATATTTATGTTCTGCAAGCGAGGTCACGGGGTCGTAGGTCATCGCCCTGACTGCGACCTTTTGTCTCGCTTCATAGACTATTTTACCAGGAGTTTAGTCACTTACAAAATATCATAATTATTACACGCACACAATTCTTTGGGCATTAGATAAATAATGCAATTTAATAACCATTTCATTAAGATTGGTTAACTTTATTCTTGAGTCTTCTTCATCCTTTGCCTTCCCCAGTACTAAATTGCCTTACCGGACTCGTCCCGTTACAATATGTATACTTTTTTAACAAAGAGCTTAGGCCAAACAAAATAAATTGTTCCCGGTTACATGCTGGGAAAATAATATTGGGTCGGTAGGTAGGAAAAATATTTTTTATTTTCAAAAAATATTTTATAGTTGTAATTTAATAATTGAAACACCATTGCATTTCATATTCTTCAAACATTATTTGTGGAACATGAATTAATTACAATTTAGACCTATTGTGATATAAAATGATTCAAATTATGTTTTAAAAAACGTTTTTCAAAAACAAAAACAAATGTTTAAAATACAAGTTTTTTTCCGGGCCTGTTCTGGACCTTTGGACAATCTTCGGCTCTTACCCGCGCATGCACGATGTGAGTAAATCGGCCCGTGAACATTGCTAAAATTAACGTGTTTTCTTTCTTAAACTGAAATTTATTTTTCAGCGAATCCGCAGAATACAAATTTAATATCAAAACGATCTTAATTGCTGCCAATTTCTCTCATTCTTTCTGTAATAGGAACTATACCGGAAGCTGCGCAAAAAGCGAATTAGTGGTGCTCCCTTGTAAAGGTCTCAAATATCTTGTAGGCCTACATGTAGGCCCTATTTATTGTTTCCACAGCTTTAAAATCTGAGACGAATATATTCGTCTCAGTTTAAAATAGGGGGGTCATGTCGCGTACAAGCCAGTTCAAACAACTCGGGGGGGGGGGGGGGGCGGTCCAATCCGAGGCACATCCTGCGTCGGGGGGGGGGGGGGGGTCTATTCAGGAGAACCAGGAGAATGCAACTCAAATGTTATACATATAGCTATATTAATTAATTTATGTTAATTAAAACTAAAAATAGACTGTATCAAATATTTTGATTCTCGGTAAAAGCAAACAGCCTCGGCCTATATCAAATATCCCCGCAAATCACTTTAAAATCATCATGCAAATCGGAAAACTGTTTTCACACTCACAGATCACAGATGGTGTAGTAGACTAGTGGGACCGTGTGGGAGCAAGGATCACTTGGTGGAAACACTAAGACATTTTATCGTGGATGAACATGACTGTATATAGTAGTAATATCATAATTGGGCCAAATGTCAAGCTATTCAAGCGACACGGTCGGGGACACGGTATGGTTTACCCAATTCAACTCACTTCAACAACCACAGGTCATGGGCATCATGGCTATTTGCAGGGTGAGCCGGCAGCATGTCCCCTTTTGACTTTTGTTGTTCAAACCAATGACGTTATTCTTTTAGCTTTTATTTCAATTTAAATCTCCTTATATATGCCTAAAGCAGAAGAAGATGGGTAATGATAAAACACGATTCATTCATTAGACAGCACATGGCGTCTTTGTATTTAATGTACGATGTTTAGTGGGGTGTTACAAAGTTGAATGATCAGATCAAGAAATTAGTTCCCACATGATAAACATTTGATCTTCATTGCTTTATTATTAACGAAAATTGTCCAAAATAATTTGGCAAATATTACTTCAATTCAAAACTTGATTTGAATAATCGTAGGCCTATTTTTAAAAAAGAGTATCCTCTTTTTGGAAAATATAGACAATAATGCAGTTGTTCATAAATAATCATGTGTTTTCACCATGTTTCTTTGTTCATGTTTTTGGTTGAATTGAGCCTTATAATTGCTAAATTCGTACATTTTATAAGTATACGAGGTGACCTTTGTTCCTGGTCCGGCAAGTGGCATGGGCACTGAGTTCCGATGTATTGCAAACGCATGATTTGAGGGCCAAAATGTTCAATGCTCCTTCTTTGAAAATATTTTATTTAAAAGTAGAAAATGTCCAGTGTTTATTAAATTATCCACATCAAAAACTCACGCCCCCCCCCCCCCATATTTTGGTCTCTAAATATTAGGATAGAGTCAGCTCAGCAAAGGGATCAGCAAACCTGGGTCGGCAAATCTATTACTAGGCCTATCTAGGCTACCAACCCCGACTTTTTCGCACCCAATAGCATAAAATGAAACATATCTCTCTGGTCTAAAATTTCATAGGGGTATTATAGGGCCTAACGGTTTCTACTAATCACTATCTATCGAAATTTCAGTTTTGACGCCACATATTTTGGATCGGGAGATTTACTTCAAGAGGGATGTGAGACTCTCCCAAAAATGTATCACAGAAAGGCAGCACGGTCATTTTCTAACACCTATACCTTTTTATGGGACAACTTCTTGCAATTCCAATTTTAGCCCTCCTATAACCGGGAAGGCCTAGATGTATCGTCTGGCTTAATTAGTTTATTTAGACCGTATTATTATTAAAGACAATTAGAATATGTTAGTATCAAATTTTAGAATGGCTAATCATGTTAATTCAAGTTCGATCTTAGAAATTAGATATTAAAGTTAGCCATCGCCATCGGTTCCGAATACCCATTAATTAAGTGTCAGTACGGCAGAAGATTTATTTTATTTTTTATAATACGTAGGCACTATAGGTCTAACCTTCCAGCGTTTATTGTGCCACTACCATGAATGGCATGATTCCGATAATAGTATATATTTAGACGGATTAAGAATATTCGACGTATGTTAGGCCGCAAGTGAGAATCGACTCAAGTGAGAATAGTTGGCGTAGTGATAATGTGATCTGCCTAACAAATTTCGATACTGATCGATATGTAATAATGGCATGTAAATGGGTAATTCCCACGGCCACAACAACTACAACTACAGTCACCGAAAGTGGAGGACGTACTGTGAACGATACTTTGCAGATTGATGAAAATCAAATGTACGGATAAGTGTGAGTAATGTTTGATTATGATAGGATCTAGTGCTCACAAAAGCAACATTTCGATGTTGAAAATGATAAAATACCTATCGTCCGGTCCTATGATTATGAAGAATAGATGAACATGAAAGTGATGCCGAATTATGCAGGGTTGGCCTTCTCGTCTCACTCATGATGTCGTC
>JAYJML010000185.1:0-75000 GCA_035610835.1 Ophiura sarsii
TTGAGTTGACTAATGGCTTTGATCATGAAAGTAACAGGTCTGTTACTTTCATGCTTTGATGTACATGATTACCTTGACAAATTTTGTTTACCTTGCCATGCTTGCCGGGTTAGTATGCCAGGAGTAGGCCGCCACACCTGCTAATTCCGGTATTAGCCATGATCAATGCATTTAGACTTTAGTTCTAAAACAAGCAATGACAAGTATATTTGAATTACCGTATATTTACTCAACTTGTATAGTTGTAGTTACATCTATTAGCCTCACATTACACAAAATAAAAACATGTTTAGCTTCCTGACCTTTTTCAATACAAAGTACAAAATTGTCATAATTTAGCGATAAACATTGCGAACCTAAAAAAGGAGGAGGCTCTTTAAATTATTTTTATTTCATGGTTCTGAGGAGTTGGTCACCACAAAACTGACTTAAAATGCTTGCAAGAAGCAAAGCTGTTACAAACTCTCAAACACCTAAACAAAAAAGTTCTAGGCCTAAATAAATAAAATAAGGAGGAAAAAAAGAAAACCCCAAAAAGGTAGCGGGAGGGGACGCTAACAGTGGCGTACCGACTGGGGGGGGGGGGGCAGGGGGGGGGGGCAAGTTGCCCCCCCCCCCTGGCTCCAAATACCGGGACGCTAAATTCGCACTACCGGGACGCTAAATTCACGTATTTAAAAAAAAATTAGGGCCTAGTTCAGAAAACACTGACGATTGGGCATTATTTGTTGACTGTTGTGCTATGTGGACTGCGAAAATGTGTGACCGTCCTAACTTTTGTGACCGTGCGAACTTTTGTGACCGTGCGAAATTATGTGACCGTGCAAATCTTTTGACCGTGCACATTTTTTTGACCCTACCCCTACCCCCCCCCCCCCCCCCCCCCCCCCCCCCACTTACGTGAAATTCACGAGGTGACTGACTGGGAAAAAATTTGGGGCAACCTTTTACGAAAATTACGCCACTGCCGGGACGACATATACTTTCCCCCCCCCTGGCTCACATGCCGCGGTACGCGCCTGGACGCGTAAGAAGATTGTCTGTCTCAGAAGCCCGCCCGCATTGGTATGTGAAATGAGCTACGGCGCGTAGGTCTATGCGCTGAGGCCTAAAGGCCTATTTTATTTTATTTATTTTTTATTTTAGAAAAAAGTTTTAAAACAAGTTCTCTGAAGGGGCACAGCACTAAATACCGCCCATTGGATTATGTGTAAAATAGAGCTAAAAGGGTCCAGATTTTGGGTCCTTAGTAACTCTTTTTGGAACGTCACGAATGCTTATTCTAACAAACAAATATTAAAATTTCATGAAATCGTCAAGAACAGATACCCCTTCCAGATTTTACAATATAATCATTTAAACAGCGCCACCCTATTTTCAGCCCGGACGCTCGCCTTCTGACCGCCTCCGAGCATGTGTGTTCTAGAACTGGAATCGGTCACTCACTGCCTTAGTACACTGATTTCGAACGGCGAAGCATAAAACATAATTACCTATGATACACATACACCATTTCTTACAATTACACAATAACAATACACCATTGATCAAAGAAACTTAAGATGTCCACTGAACAAACTTCATGCAGTGTTGTTCTTAAAGTACCCTTTGTGATCTTAGTCTCTTTGCTTGTTTCTGATTGAATCATCCTCTATTAATGATAAGATGATTGAAAAGTTTGATCACTTAAAAAGTCAGTTTGCAAAAAAATAATTTAATTGCCATGATGGATTTCTTTGGAAAGGTACTAGTTTTGAAAATGATGGGTTCCTTGTCTTCATCTCCATAAATTCCAGGACGATAGAACTGTCTTCTGAATTAATGTCAAGAACCTGCAAAGCAAAACAAAATAAACCCTATGGCTTAGTATCTTCATGGAACATTGTGTATTGATATTGGAGTAGATTATTTATTCATGTTGCACTTTTGTGTTGCAGGAAAATATTTATATTAAAATCATGCTGGAGTATTTTATTTATTATTCATTTAACATTAAATTCATTTAAAAAGACCATTTTTGCTAAAAAACGTGACATGGAAAACACAACAATTAATATGAGTTTTATGTAAGCAAAACTATCATAGAATTGCTTGGAAATCGATTTGATTAATAAAAGATACATGTATTCATAGTTACTGACCAAAACACCTCGTCACGCTGGACTGATTTTCACCCAAGCAACATGAAAATTGCCTTTCCGATGCTACGCACGGTGTCACAAAATATACACGTGTAGCATCGGGAGTTTTCATTGCTGAATGGGGGTAGTTCTCTATCATACATTTTTTAATTATTTTCCAAAATTAAGAGCATTTATTAATTGAAAACTATTGCAAATGAGAATAAATTTCATGAAGACCATTCCATATATTCATGAAAAAGTATACCGTGCCGTGCGCATGGTGTCCTACAGCCCTCAAATTAACCGAAGGCACCGAAGGCAATTGCCATCGGTGCCCCACCTAGTTGCCTCGATGCCCTCAACTTCTGGCTGTTTTTACTCCATTGAAAAGTACATAATTGCCTTGGTGGAAGTTGGTGCCCCTTTCAAATGCCTGAAATTGCCTTGCCCTTTCCATTTCTTAATTTGAGGGCTGCGCTGGTGTCCTAACCATAAAATGTAGCATCGTGATAAACATCCTATGCAATTTGTGGGAATCCCCCCCTGGAGATAAATAAACATTCCATATTTCTTTTTGTAAGGATAGAGGTCAATAGCTATCAGGTTTGTTTGGAATTTGCCACACGTGGGCTAGTTTTATCAAGGTTTCAGTCGCTGGTGTCCCGTTGTAGCATCGGGACTTTTATGTAGCATCAAAATGTAAACATTGGATAGTTTTGTGAATGGTAAGTGCGATTGTAATTATTTCTTAATGTTGCTTGTATGTCTGTATTTATTAATGCATTTTTATTGAAAGGGAAACACTGAATCAGAATTTCTTTTCATGTTATGATATTAATTTTGAGTCACGGACGCCATAATAATTTGGCGTCCATGTAGCATCGGGCATAGCATGGGCAATATTTTGCATTGGGTATCGTTATAGTTCGTTGAAATTGTATTTTTTGTTGTAGAATCACATCATTAATAAACTTTGAAGTTAATAATGAATTAGTTTTTGCTCTTTTAATGCTAATAATATAGCTTACCAATACGATGCTACATGGACACCATGTCCATGTAGCATTTCATAAAATTTGCCTAATTAGACTAAAACAATTACCCCATTCGAAACATTCAAAACATTGCCTACATTTTACTACACTTTACAGAAAAAAGGCATATTATGAGAGATGTATATCTAATGAAATATATTAATACACAATGCTACATGGACACCATTTTCATTAGCATTTCACTGAATTCACAATAAACATTCCCTTATTTTAGTTTTATTTACTATAAATAAAACAAATTATTGTAAATCATTTAAGTTCTCTATCCTTTGCTATTCTTTTTCATGTTAAATGAATAATAAATAAAATACTCCAGCATGATTTTAATATAAATATTTTCCTGCAACACAAAAAGTGCAACATGAATAAATAATCTACTCCAATATCAATACACAATGTTCCATGATGATACTAATAGGGTTTATTTTGTTTTGCTTTGCAGGTTCTTGACATTAATTCAGAAGACAGTTCTATCGTCCTGGAATTTATGGAGATGAAGACAAGGAACCCATCATTTTCAAAAACTAGTACCTTTCCAAAGAAATCCATCATGGCAATTAAATTATTTTTTTGCAAACTGACTTTTTAAGTGATCAAAATTTTCAATCATCTTTATCAATAATAGAGGATGATTCAATCAGAAACAAGCAAAGAGACTAAGATCACAAAGGGTACTTTAAGAACAACACTGCATGAAGTTTGTTTCAGTGGACATCTTAAGTTTCTTTGATCAATGGTGTATTGTTATTGTGTAATTGTAAGAAATGGTGTATGCGATGTGTATCATAGGTAATTATGTTTTATGCTTCATGGCAGGTTATCTTTTTGTGTAATTTGTAGTTTTACAATCCATGTTATTAATTTTATCGTGTGCTTATAACATAAAAAGTTAACATCATAGTACATCCTCTCTATTGATCTGAAAAAGATGCACCTGTTCAAGCTGTTCCAAATATTTTAGGGCACGGTGTCCATGTAGCATCGTAATACTTAAGTACACAGAAAAGGTAAATTTTACATGAACAGTGTTTAGATAAATTTCAAGCAATTCACTCTGTGTATCTACTTGATATGATGAACAAGTAGACAAACCATTCACACTTAAATAATTGTAACAGTATGAATAGTCTTATTATTAACAATGTTACAAGACGCGGTGTCCATGTAGCATCGGTAGTGCATTTTATAACATTATACAGGTAAATAATACTTCATATACTTACTTTATGACTATAATGTAATCAATGTGCATGGTTTATAGAGTACTTTACATCAAACAAATATTGATATGTACTTTATTTAAATTCATTATACAAATTGCAAAATAAAGAGTCACTTTTCAATGAGTTTTTACATAAAACAGTTAATCTACGATGTCTTGTTCGTTAAGTTATGTTCAACCTAGACAAATCTGGTTTCTTTTCATGTATTTGTGGTTCCAAGTAGTTAATTGAGGTATAGAAACTTGGCCCACATCTTAAGCTATTTTATTAGAAAATGATATGGAAATGAGAAATGGTGTCCATGTAGCATCAGGATTTTTGGAAATGTCATCCAACTGTTGAACATGTGCGGTTATTTTACACCAAATGTTACATTATAATAAAAAGTTCTACATTGGACTTTGGTAAATGTAGAACCTAAAAAAGAAGAAAGAGTTGGAAAATATCCATTTTGAAAATTTCACTTGGATGTCACATAATATGCCCCAACTTCATGGAATGAGCCATTTACACATTTCAACTCATTATACAGGGTGACCTTGAAATTATACAGGGTGGAAAAAATAAAATAAATTCCGGATAAAAAGTAGGTCACTTAATGCATTGCTTATTACTAACTTACAAAAATAAACTGAAATTGAACACTATTTATTTGGTTAGAGGATGGGTGAAGCCTACTGACTTTGGAGAAAGAAAAATCACAGTTACTTGTTAATCTCAGAGTACAGGGTATTCCAAATTATGTTTTTTTAAATTTTACAATTCAACATATTTTGAACTGAAACATTTTAGCCCTAACCCTAACTGAAAAAGTAAGTCCATATTTGGATTCCTCATCAAATTTCCTTTCAGAAAATGTATTCTTTGACTATGATATGATAAGTAATTAAAAAGTTACAGCAACTTTTAGATTTTGAAGACATCCGCATTACTTACTACAGTGTTTAATATGAAAATGGGTAGTTTCGTAAATAAAGGTCCGTATTTTATAGACTAAACCAATCATAAAGAGTTCAAACTGATTAAAAACAATAAGCAGAACTGTTTAGCTGTAACTTAAGACCAAAACCAAGTTTGTAGCCCCTGTGGTACTTTATTAGTAGTGAATTTAATCAAGTTTACACACACGAAACTTCCCATTCCCATAGAGTTTATGTGTACCGCACCCCCCCCCCCCCCCCCCACCCCTCCGCATCCCTCCTCCACCTTGACCGTTCGCAATTCAATCAACCATAACTTCGCTAATTGAGAAGCTATATGGTTCATATTTACAGGTTTGTTAGTGGTATTAATTAGCTTTTACATGAGACCAAAACCATGACTATAGCTTAGGAGTTATACTTTTAGAGTTATCAGCACATTTATTACCTGGTCAGTTACTTATTGTGATGACTGTAGGCTAAGACTCCAAGAATCGCATCTCTCTACACCTCCACTGAGGGTCAGTCGCTCTTCAAGTAACATTGTGGCTATATATATTCAACTGTTTTAAACCCTAAACATTTTTACAGAATGATCTAATGCAATAACAATCCCCCATAACTACGACATATACTTGCAAATCTACTGAATGCCAGTTATTTCCGTGCATATTTTGTGCATAAAGTTGTTGCTATGATATGGCAGCCATTTTGTGAAATTGGGCGCCATATTGGATTCTATCTTTCTTGGATTAAAGTTCAGATGATGTATTTTATACTTAAATAGAGTTGTAAAGTCTTAAACATCTCAAAACGCAATGCTATTTGTTACAATTCCTACAAGAATATGAAACATGGTGTTTTTAATAGAAAAACATGCATTTTGGCGGCCATTTTGAAAATGAAGTGATAACACCCGTTTAGCTACATGGTTGAATTTGCTATCACCTATTTTCATATCCAAAAATCAATATTCGGCTTACTCCCTCATTTTGGTACCAATGGACCCTATTTTGGGGTCTGGCTGATAGCCCCTTTTTTAGAATTTTTTCCCGGTGGCATAAAGTGACCCAAATTGAAATTTGGATACCAAAATAACCTACTTACAGATGTACACTGTACTGTACTTCAGTATTTATCTATTTCAATTCTGATATGTACTGGCGCCAGAATACAATGTATGTTGTGATGTCTAAAAATTATGGATAAATAAACCAGACCTGCAGATGTCCAATTTGAAGAAAAAAGTTAAGCCCACTGCCGTTGATCAATTTGCCAAATAATACAGGGTGAGTCAAAAAGACTGCAATAGTGGAAAGAAGCCATTTTGTTTTCAAACCCAAAATGAATTTTAAAACTTTATCAACGTTGCAAGATTGATGTATTTAATCCTAACTTTGTGTGAAAAAAGCATTTTTCGTTTGTCTTTGGTGACCCTCTTTGCTGCACAACCAAATTTACCTGTTTGTCCACGAGCACAGTGATTTTCAATTGAAATGGCACACATTGCATTTTCATATTTGATATCCCGCCAACAAAAAAATGGAAAATGTCAGTTTTTTATTAAAATTTAGAACATTATACGCTTTCATAGCATGGGTATGATTGCTAACTCACATGTAAACAAGAAAGGATGCATCAAATTCCAATAACATCACAAATAAACTCAAGTTTCCAAATTTGAATGAGAGACACATTTTGCGATCTGATGCATATTTTGGGTATCTCGTGGACAAACGTGTGAAATGGGTGCACTGGTCAAAAGCTTCACCAAAGGCAAACGGAAAATGATATTGACTTCATTTTTTCACACAAATATAGTAACAAATAAGGTATAACGTTTAAAAAAATTCAAACTTCAACTTAGTTTTTAAAACTAGAAGGCTTCTTTCCACTATTGCAGTTTTTTTGACTCACCCTACATTGTTTTCATTGATACAGCAAAAATATGTAGTATATAAATTAACCAGTTATATTTGCATCTTTCTTTCTTTTTAGGCATAGACATATTTCAACAATGTGCAAGTGTGTGAAAAGGAGCAATGTCCGTCCCATGGCTCTCAGCCACAACACAAGGAAACTCAAGAGTACTAGTACACTCTTGAGAACTCTGTCATAGATACTTTTTCTTGTGGACTGGGAGAGCATATGGCATGTTAACCTTCCAAGTGTGTAAAGGTATGCATGACATCATTTTATTTCACTATATAATCATGTTTCATTATAAATATTTTTGTAAAGCTATGCATTAAAGGGACATTAAGTGGTGTTGAAATTTTTTTAAATGTTTAAAAATTTACTTCAGAATTCAAGATGAACATTAAAAATTGCCATTATTGTTGTTTCTACTAATAAAAACACAGCACTACTTGATTAAAACAATATCATCGCTATTTATTGAAAAACGCCCTCTATGCAAATATGGTTCGCGTTATGTATCTAAAACTATCACACTTGTAAGCTCATCAAAGCCATTTAGCCAACCAAAATCATGCATGTATAAAAAGGATAATTGACTTGATTCTCGACTTGACTTGTGACTGGACAAAATTACTTGTGACTTTGACAGTGGTGAATCAGATGGTCTCAGCAGATCATGGATTGTGGATAAACATAGTTTTGAAAATTCATTATGATGAGTGAACTTCAATCAAATCAATGTATTAAACTATTTTTGATGATATATCTATCTTGACACAGGTACTGGGAAACATGCCAGATTGTCAATGTCACCGAATTGATGGAAGCAAAGAGAGCAGATTACTGTACAGCGACTCTTGACCTGTATACGTTCACTGGTGAAGATGTTACAAGCAGCTTTCAGGTGAGAGCATTTTCTAATTCAATAATTTTAGTAGCCTCTCATACAATGGTGTATCCAGGACTGTTTTGATGGGGGGCCCAAAAAACCTTGAAGCCATCTTGTTGATCTTTTAAAAATATTGAAACGTTGAACCTTATACACTCGAAGCGCGCACAAATTGTTATTTTAATACTAAAAAGGTACAGTATGACGTTTTTAACGTCCCCCACATAATAGTTAGAGTATTTGGTGTGGTTTGAGGGCCATTATAATATTAAAACCTCTAGAAAACATGCGTGCGAAGTGCGAACAATTTGTGAAGCTTAAATATTGAAATATTGAAATGAATACGTGCGCGAAGCGCAAAAAAAATGCATTTCTAACACTAATGGTCCAGTATGATAATAACGTCCCCCACATAATATTTAGAATTTTTGGTGTTGTCATAATAATGTTAAAACCTGTATTCGCGCGGAGCGCACACATTTTTTGAGTTTTTGAACTAAAATTGGTCATGGAAAACTGTCCTGAAGCTACCTTGTTAAACTTAAATAATAAAATATTGAAATTAATACGCTTGAAGCGCGCAAAAATTGGCATTTCTAACTGGTGCAGTATGATGTTTTTAACGTCCTCCACATAATATTTGATATGGTTTGAGGGCCATTATAATGTTAAAACCTGTAGAATTGTTTTTGAGTTTTAACTAAAATGGTCATGGAAAACTGTCTTGAAGCCACCTTGTTAAGCTTAAATAATGAAATATTAAAATTAATACGTGCGCGAAGCACGGTAAAATTGCATTTCTAACACTAATGGTCCAGTATGATAATAACGTCCCCACATAATATTTAGAATTTTTGGTGTGGTTTTTGCTTTAATACTTTGATCCAGTATGATATGTTTAACGTCCCCCACATATTTAGAATATTTGGTGGGTCTGAGGGCCAATAATATATTAAAACCTGCATAAATTGTTCGCGCGGAGTGTGCACATTTTTTGACTTTTTGAACTAAAATGGTCATGGAAAACTGTCCTGAAGCCATCTTGTCTAGCTTGTATAATATTTGGTTTGTTTTGGGACCCATTATAATGTTGAATGAAACCTGTTGAAAAAGTGAGCGCGAATCAAGCAAAAAACTCCCAGTTTTTGAACTAAAATGGTCCAGAAAAAACGATTGCTTAAGCCTTCTTGTTAAATATTGAAACATTAAAACTAATACGTGCAAAGCGCACAAATATTGGCATTTTTAGGTCGTCCGTGTAGGAAGAGACCTTATGGCAGCATCCTTCGTGTGTAGTCTGTCAGTCAGTCGGGGTGTGTCCGTCAATAATTGTATACACTTTTTGTTTTGTCCATTTCTTCTCCATACAATAACCAATTGCAATCAAACTTTGGTTATAGATGCAACATGGAAACCTTCATATGTTAATGAGGTCATAGGTCACATACCAAGGTCAAAAGTCAATTGAGGTCAAGATGTAAAAATTCAGTACACATACACATTTTTTGTATTGTCCATTTCTTTTCCATACAATGACCAATTGCAACCAAACTTCAGTCATAGATGCAACATGGAAACCTTCATATGTTAATGAGGTCAAAGGTCGCATACTAAGGTCAAAGGTCATCTGAGGTCAAGATGTAAAATTTAGTACACACTTTTTGCATTGTCCTTTTCTTTTCTATATAATGACCTATTGCAACCAAACCTCTGGCATAGATGCAACATGGAAACCTTCATATGTTAATGAGGTCAATGGTCACATACCAAGGTCAAAGGTCATCTGAGGTCAAAATTTAGTACACACTTTTTGTATTGTCCATTTCTTTTCCATACAATGACCAATTGCAACCAAACCTCGGTCATAGATGCAACATGGAAACCTTCATATGTTAATGAGGTCAAAGGTCACATACCAAGGTCAAAGGTCATCTGAGGTTAAGATGTAAAATTGGCTGCATATGTAAAATTGATTACATTTAAACAGATGAAGTACAATTGCAACCAAACTACCCATATAAACGGACGACCTATTTGGGACCGCTGTCCCTATTTTTAACACTAAAAAGGTCTAGTATAACGTTTTTAACGTCCCTCACATTACCCTCTTGTTAAGCTTGAATATTGAAACATTGAAACTAATACGTGCAAAACGCGCGAAACTTGGGATTTTTTTAACACTAAAAAGGTCTAGTATAGAACGTTTTTAACGTCCCTCACATTAAATGTATGGGGACGTGACCCCGTAACCCCCATTTGCGCTGCATATTTCCCTACCCTTCCTCCTCCCCCTACCTCCTTCTCTTTCTCCTTCTTATCCTCTTCCTCCTTGTTATCCTCTTCCTCTTTCTTATCCTCTTCCTCCTCCTCTTCCTCCTTTTTTTTAAACTCTATTTTCAATGGGGGGAGGGGGGGGGGGCATGGCCTGCTGGGCCCCCTGGATACGCCACTGCTCTCATATTTAAAATAAAATAGTTTTGCAGCCACAATTTTTAAATGTACCAATCGTTTTCTTTCCTTCATCTTTAGAAAACTTGGTGATGAGCCAGAGGTGAGGGATAAAATCAAATCATTTGTGATGTATGGTCATACCCGGCAGCATGCTGACGCAGATGGTCAGAGAGGATGAGCAACTGACAACCAAATCTAAGATTGATTTCTCTAAAGCTACCACCTTGCAGGACACATTCAATGTGTGCATCACCATCTTGCTATCTGTAAGCAAGCTGATAAGCCAATCTTCTGTTGCCCGAAGCCCTATGATCCTGGACAGGGCTTGAAGAAGACAAAAATCCTGCTGCAGAGGTGGAGGAGTATGACATTGACTATGATGATGTATTTAATGACGACAACTAGTACATTCCATTACCATCAAGCAATCAACTTTGCTCTCCATAATCGCTTAAAAATCACCTAAGATATGCAACACGATTATGACGGAGAAGATCAAAAGGCCAACATAACCATGCACACAAACACACATCCTAGTAAAAACTATCACATGGTTGAAATCAAGGGAGGGCGTGTTGTGGTTCTTCCCTCGCCTTGCACCAATGAAATCCAGGTTAAACTCCTGCACGACCGGGCTTTAAGTGCATTTAGTTAAACACGATCCATGCACGCTCTCGCAGGTTTTCTCCGGGTTCTCCGGTTTCCTTCTGCTTTCAAAATCGGTGTTCACTTTTTCGGTCATCAAAAACTTCCTTGACCCAAAGGTATTTGGGGAGCTGCATTAAAAAATGGTGGATGTTACAAATGCGAATAGGGTTCTGCGGGAAGTTCGCAGCACCTTAGTTGATGCGACCTGATTCTGTTGATTCACCAGTAGCAAAATTACAGCACTTTGATCTTCTGCTATGGCGCTATATAAATGCTGAATATTATTATTATTATTATTATTATTATGATATAAAACAAAACATCATAATTATCTCAAAAAACATAAACAAAAAATAACTACCATTTCTCAACAACCAATTTTTAAAATGTGCATCAATCGAAAGTCCCTGTGTCGTTGATGTCATGGGTATTGGTTCTCAAATTTGCGCAAGTGCATCATGCATTGTATAACTATGATTTCATGGACACCGGGACTTTCGATTGTCACACATTTTAAAAATTGCATGTTGAGAAGTGACAGTTTTATTAGCTTTTGTCATAAGTGTGATGTTTTGTTTTACGATGTATATAATTACGTAATTTAGATTATTTTTTGCTTGCGGGAAACACCCGTTTAATTTAATTTGTATTTATTTTTTTTAAATTAATTCATGTAATGTATACATCTTGAACAAGTCATTGTCAGTTCTTTTGTCTATGAATCAATCCTCAAAAAACTACCAGCCCACCGTAAAGTTGCGGACGTACATTGCAGAGACTTTGAGGGCTTGCGATATCTTAACTATAATAATTGCTTGCTTTTTAGTTATTCTGTTTAGGCGGGTCATTTTGTGATAAAAAACACCTCAACCCAAAAAAAATTGCTACAAAAGGTTTTTCAACTGATTCTGCTTCCAGGTGATATCAGGAATGGCCACAAGAAAGTCCCAAAAAATCTAACTTTCGGAAAGGGGGTATTTTCAAGATGGCGTCCAAGATGGCCGCCGACATCATAAAATGGCTATAACTCTGGTATTAATCACCCTAGAGATGTAAATTTGGTATTTATTCCTAGGTTTTGGGGTGCGATAAACTCAATCAGACTGGTTTAAAGTTTCCTAGATACTCATGCGCACTCTACAACAAAGATGGCGTCCAAGATGGCCGCCAATATCATAAAATGGCTATAACTCTGGTAGTAATCTCCCTAGAGATGTAAATGTGGTATATATATTCCTAGGTGTTAGGGTGTGATAAACTCAATCAGACTGGTTTAAAGTTTTCTAGACACTCAGGTGTACTCTACAACAAAGATGGCCGCAATTATCATAAAATGGCTATCCCGTCGGTAAAAACGACCCTCCGTCGGTAGATTTGCGATTTTGACCATGCAATTTTTTTTTGGCCGGTTATGCGGACAACTTCATCAAGGAGTTGACAACATTGATATTGTCGCTTTACAAGAGACATACATGTAAAGGATCGAAGGATAAGGTCAGATTGAAGAAAGCACTCATGCTTTCTACTGGATTGGGAAACCCAATGGAAGAAGAAGGGATGCAGTATTTGCTATCTTTAATAAAAGTGCTAATAAAATACCAACACTTCCCGCAGGAATATCGGATCGTCTCATATAATTACGTGTTCCCGTTGGAAAAGACCGTTTCTTAATTAAGTATTATCAATGTATAGGCCTATGTACCAACCATGTTATATGCGGATGAAGAAAAGGAGACCGTTTACCAAGAGCTGGCTAAAGTAGTTGATGATGTACCCAGGGCGGACAAACTGCTTATTCTGGGGGGGGGGCTTTAAATGCGAGGATTGACAAGGATCATAGTACCTATGAACGTGTAATTGGTGTAAAGGGAAAAAACCCACTAATGGTGACTTTCTGTTGAATTTCTGCATGGAAAGAAACTTATGTGTTGCCAATACTTTTCTTTCAACCAGAGACGAATGTCTTCACTTGGATGCACCCTCGGTCAAAGCATTTTCATTTACTTGACTACATTGTGACTCGTCGACAGATCTTGCTGATGTCTTATTAACAAAAGCAAGAGGGGAGCAGAATGCTCAACTGACCACTACATGGTACGTTCCCAAATCAGACTCCGTCTCCTAGCAATGCACCCAAGAAATTAGATGAAAGATGCAGAACACAAAAGGAAACTTGAAACAGCAATGACAAAATCTCTTCAAGGCAACAAAATCATCTCAGATCCAAATAATATTGAAGAACAGTGGAATCTCCTTAGAGAATCCATCTTCTCAACCGCTATCGAAATACTTGGTCATCCTACACGAAAAAAAATCCGGACTGGTTCCAAGAACAAGATGACAGAATTCAAGCATTGTTGGATCATTTAAGTAACGGAAGAACATCAAATCCAAAGTTCAAAAGGAGATTGGAGCTTTGAAGGACAAATGGTGGAATAAAAAACAACTGAGCATGAAGCAATGTCGAGCAGAAATGACACTCATGGGCTCTTCTCAGGTCTAAAAACTATCTATGGACCATGTAATGGCCCCAGTGAAAACTGCAAATGGGAGCAAGCTGTGCACCAATTTGAATGATGTCACTGAGTGTTGGAGGGAACATTTTTGTACTCTACTAAACCAACAAGGTGCAGCTGACCAACCACAAAGCTTGTCAAGGGCTCACTACTATAGCAACAAAAGAAGAGCTATGTGAACATATTAAAGACGCAATGATTGTGTTACCATTTACAAGAACAAGGGTGACAGAAGTGCCTGTCCATAACTGGCAAAATCATGGCAAAAATAATCCTCAACCGGCTTAAGATTATCGCAGAAGAGGTACTTCCTGAGAGGCAGTGTGGATTTAGGGCTGATAGAGCAACCGATGACATGATTTTCACTTTGAGGCAACTTCAGAAGAAGCCTGTAGAACAGCAATAACCATTGTACAGTAGTCTTTGTTGATTTCTCCAAGGCGTTTGATACGGTGGAATGAAAAACTCTGTGGGAGGTGCTCAAAGTATAAGATAATGATCGAGGTGTTCCATGAGGACATGTTTGGAAAGGTGTCCATTGGAGGAAATGTTAGTGAAGCCTTGCTCTAACTTTGTTTATTCTGTATCTTGCTGCAGTTTTGGAAACAATGGCTACAAACCTAGACAAGGTAGTGCGCATCAGGACTCGTTCAGATGAAAAGCTGTTCAATCTGTCAAGACTCAAAGCCTTAACCAAAGTGAGAGAAATATATATCAGGGAGCTGTACTCAGATGATTCTGCCCTGGTTGCAACTAATGCTGGCGGTATACAAAGACATTGTATACTGCCCTGGTTGCAACTAATGCTGGCGGTATACAAGACATTGTTGACAGCTCTTCTTCTGCTGCTACTTTAAAAGACGAAGTCGAAGACTGAACCACTGTTAGTTATGAGTGATGGTTTACTGAATCCATAGGGTAAGGGTGGGAGGGGACAGTGAACTTTGAGTGTGTGATGTTGGGAATGGGATGAGGGATATCAAATGAATTCACATACTCTACTGCTAGTCTATTTATTTTAAGTGTTTATTTATTGGATTTTAAACAAGGAAACAGTCAACATTTTGCCATAAACGGCGGCCATTTTGGACGCCATCATTGTTTTATGGTACACCTGAGTGTCTGGAGTTATTTAAACTAGTGGGATTGAGTTTATTACCCCTCAAACCTAAGGATAGACACCAAATGTACATACCCAGGATGATTAATAACGGAGTTATAGCTACATTATGATATTGGCGGCCATATTGGACGCCATCTTGGACGCCATCTTTGTTGTAGAGTGCACCTGAGTGTCTAGGAAACTTTAAACTAGTCTGATTGAGTTTATCACACCCTAAAACCTAGGAATATATATACCACATTTACATCTCTAGGGAGATTACTACCAGAGTTATAGCCATTTTATGATATTGGCGGCCATCTTGGACGCCATCTTTGTTGTAGAGTGCACTTGAGTGTCTAAGAAACCTTAAACCAGTCTGATTGAGTTTATCACACCCTAAAACCTAGGAATAAATACCAAATTTACATCTCTAGGGTGATTAATACCAGAGTTATAGCCATTTTATGATATTCGCGGCCATCTTGGACGCCATCTTTGTTGTAGAGTGCACCTGAGTGTCTAGGAAACCAGTCTGATTGAGTTTATCACACCTAAAACCTAAGAATAAATACCCAATTTACATCTCCAGGGTGATTAATACCAGAATTATAGCCATTTTATGATGTTGGCGGCCATCTTGGACGCCATCTTGAAAATAACCACTTTCCGGAAGTTCGATTTTTTGGGGACTTTCTTTTGGCCATTCTTGATATCACCTGAAAGCAGAATCAGTTGAAAAACCTTTTGTAGCAATTTTTTTTGGGTCAAATCACAAAATGACCCGACTAGTTATCCGTTAACCGATGTTGGTGTGTAGGGAATTACAGTATTATGCCGATTTTTAAAACATGGGTCTCAAGTATCTCTAATAGGAACAGTAAAATTGTACCATATCAAACCGATACTGGCAATCGGAGGCGTTTTTGTATTCGTTTGTGTGTAGAAAACGCTCACCCTGTACTTTTTAGCAAATTCACTTAAAATTATATATAAATTAAACAATTGTAATTTTCTATAATTGTTTTGGTAATAATATTAAATTAATTCATTGCACATAATTATTTATCACATTTTTAGGTCAACGCCATTTCTTATATATTTCTTCATTTTTTCTTACCCGGCTATATTTAAGCTCCTTATCTTTAAAATCGCGATAAAAATCCTAATTTACATGCGATTTTCACCAAAATGGACTCAAAAGGTGTCTAAATTCAAGCGTTCCAATATAATGAACAATTATTCTCATCTCAAATGTCAATTTATAATTTTAATCATCTCAAATGTCAATTTTAATATTTTTGTATACGTTTCACTAGATATCTCAAAACAAGGAAACGTGCAAACGTGCGAAAACGTAACTCAAAAACAAAAAGTTGTGTGACCATGGAAATTAGCACAGATGTTAAGCATAAGAGGCCTACAAAACCCTATAGGCCTAACTGTGGAACAGTCTTCCAGTCAATGTTGTTGGCAATATTCAAGAGAAAGGACTACAATCTTTTCAATGTCCTGTTAAAGCAGTGGTTCTCAAACTTTTTGCCCCACGACCCCTTTTGACATTCCTGGTCAGAACCGTGACCCTCAAAACCAAAATTGAAGAGAAAAAACACCAGCCGATTATCATAAATGAAACTGCTTAGTTTGGATGCGAGCGTAGCGAGCAGGAAATGTTGCATATTTGAATGTTTCTTTTGGGTTTTTCTAAGCTTTTTTAAAGCGAAATGTAACACGGTTCCCCAAAACCTATATTTATTAGCCCTTCATGACCCCCTGGAAAACCCCAAATGACCCCCATGGGGGTGATGGCCCCCAGGTAGAGAACCCCTGTGTTAAAGGGACATTAAGTGATGTTGAAAATTTTAAATGTTTAAAAATTTA
Organism: Ophiura sarsii; assembly: GCA_035610835.1. Taxonomy (NCBI): domain Eukaryota; kingdom Metazoa; phylum Echinodermata; class Ophiuroidea; order Amphilepidida; family Ophiuridae; genus Ophiura; species Ophiura sarsii. The sequence continues at coordinate 16,729 of JAYJML010000185.1, forward strand.
CTTCAGAATTCAAGATGAACATTAAAAATTGCCATTATTGTTGTTTCTACTAACAAAAACACAGCAAAACTTGATTAAAACAATATCACCGCTATTTATTGAAAAACGCCCTCTATGCAAATATGGTTCGCGTTATGTATCACGCATACTACAGGGGGATACTGTCAGACGTAAAATGCTCGTCCCGGCTGTACGAGCATTTTTGAATCAACGTTTTCTTGTACAAAGAGGTGCTGATTTTTCTTAATCCTTATACATGTAATACAATTATAAGAATATAATAATCCCAGTTTTTATCATAATTGAGGGCGCAGCCTCCAACACATCTCTTAGTGTCCCTTTAACAGATACTTTCTCTCCAACTCTTCAGAGTATGTTGGCTAAGCTCTCTCGATGTATTAATGGCCTCCAGATATTATTTTCATCTTATTTTTGGATGTTATTCTCTATGTTTGGGTGTTTGTCCTATTTCTGTCCCACGCCACTTTCATTGGCTTTTTTACCAGCCCAATTGTGTTTACTTGTATTTTGATTATTTTCTGAGTTGCAGTGAACCAATTGATTGGCCCATCAGAGCTCTCTGTTGAGAGTTACCCGTTTGATTTGTAATCACTCAGTTCATTAACGTTGTTAATGTCTGTTGGGCTATTGTTCACATTTGCTCTTTATATACAAAAAAAAACATGAAGGGATTTTCAAAAAACGACCTTGCGTTTTTAAATGACGCTGCGAAATACCAGGGTTGCACAAAGTTGTTTCTTCCCCAGGAGCAAGGTTTTGAGCTTAACATTTCCCCACCTATACTTACAGGTTTGATAAAAATCAGATTACAATATCATATGTTAGCTATAGTGTTGTTTAGATGTACCAGTACCATAGTAATATTTTTACATTTGAGAAGAATTTTATGTTAAGGGGCATGAAAAAAAATGATTTGTTCAAAGCGCGCAAATTTGTTTGTGGCATTTAACGCTAAAATTGTCAAATTGTGTCTAATTTAGTAAGAAAATGTGCTAAAAGTGTCAATTTTTTCTTCTTATTTTAACTAAATATAATTCTTTTTGGGGGTGGGGACACAAAAATATGTTTTGGGGAAATGCCCCCCCCCCCCCCCCCCCTTGCCCCTGTAGCTTCGCCACTGGGAAAAAGCAATAAAACAATAAACACGTTAGTATACCTGCAAACATAGCTCATAACCCAAAGTTGCATTTTTTCTCTTCATCTTTTTTCACCCTTTTCCCCAATACTTTTTCTTTTTCCACTTGGAATTATTTCCCCAATTCTGCTCATTATTTCCCGGGAGCGGTGCTCCCTGCTCCCGCACTTTGTGCAACCCTGCGAAATACCCTGATTGGCCGCGTCCCAGTTACCATGGCAATCGCAAAAAAAACATTTCATGATTTTGTGCGTATTGTCCATACGCACCCATCCCCCAAATATGGTAATTATGTGACATTTCGTTAGTGAGTTTTGTACGTTACGCTGTTTAGCCAATCACAGGCCCTGCTTGGTTACCATGGCAATTGGCAACCCGACCAATAAAAAACGTGTTTTTTAAAACTTGGGATCATGCTCGACATTTTGGTATATAACATGTCTGAAAACATAAAACAATAAACACGTTAGTATACCTGCAAACATAGCTCATAAAACATAACATGTTGAAGTCTGGAAAAGTGATGAAATTCTAAATAAAAAATGTGGTCATTTGAACCTATACCACCCCTTAAGTTAATTATTTTATGATACACAAATCATTTTCATTGTGGTATTAGTTGTGTCAATTTGTAATGCTTGCGTTAGTTCATTCATGGCAATAATTGTATGTACTTCCATTGTATTCACTGCAATTTGTGTAAATTAACCATTGGGTCATCATGGATATATTTGACTAACTTTTCCAGTGATATGACAAGCTTGCAAATTATCAAGATGGTTTATCATGCTGATATTGATAAGGCTTTATTTTAAAAAATCTTTTGTCTCAAAGCTCTTCAGTTTTTCAAAAACCTAATGCGGAATGCAGGTTTTTTTGTTTTGTTTTATAAATATAAAATATTGAAATCCTTGTCAAAGTGACTTTTTGTATTTAAAATGATGTGATCAATGAAAATCTGAAAAATCTGTGAAACTTTGGGATTCTTTTTTTGTTGTTAAAAGGATTATTGCCTAAGTCATGCATGTGACTTAAGCATATTTATTGCGAGTGTGACTTAGGCAGTTGGAGACTAAATATTTAGACAGTGAAAGTGTTTTATAAGTTTAGAAAGGTGGCTGTAGTGCCAGAGTCTGGATGTAAAAAAGGTAGAGTACTATAGTGAATTTCTAAGAACTTTTATAATGTTAGAATGAGCGTAGTCAAATTGCGTAAGTTAGTTCGTTGATGTAAAAGTAAAATAAACAACAATGTTGTTGAAGTCATTTTAGTTGGTTACGTAATACTATTGAGACATGACATCATAGCCATAATTTTTGTCTTGTATCAACATGTCATTATGCTTTAAATGGTTAATAAAAGTAACTAAGTAACAAAACTCTATTGGTTTTTTTTATTTTTCTCAAAAGTAGTAAATATCACTTATGCAATTATTTTATTAAGCTGACGTTATTTTATTCAAATGTTTAAAAGATATCAAATGTTAAAAATATATAAGTCCAACCGATTGATCATCCAATTTTGAATTTGTACATAACTATCACAATCATACTACTAGGAATCGTTCAAGTAACACTTTAATCATTCCTAAAATCAAATTTGCACAGGGGTCAAATTCTCAAAATGCTCCTATTTTAATGAACATGGTCTCAAATTGTTCAGATGGATGCCACGAGCCATAAAAAGAATAGTTTGCCATATCTACAAGTTAAGCATCTATTAGTTTCATTAGGTCAAAGGTCAGCACACATTAGCGGTATAGCCTCCTGACCATTGACCTAATAAAACTAATAGAAGCGTAACTTGTAGATATGGCAAACTATTCTTTTTATGGCTCGTAGCATCCATCTAAACGATTTGAGTCCATTTTCATTAAGATCGGAGCATTTTGAGAATTTGACCCCTGTATAATGAATTTGAGGCACCATTTGACCTTTGACCTATTTTGCCCTGCATCTGGAAAACTAAGCATCGGGTGGAAATACAACTATTTCCTTTTTTGCTCCTTATGGTCTCAGGAAGAGTTTGATATGCATTTCATTACAATCAGACCATTTTGACATTTTGACCCTATATGACCTTTGACCTTCTATAGCGGCCACCCGTACAGGCTACGACACGGCAGCAATATAAAATATTGACTCTTGGCACCCAACTAAACTAATCAGATCATCAAACCTTTTGTACCTTCTCAGCTGATTAAACCTTCTGGGCTCCCGGCCTATATTCAACCTTCATCGTGTACCCAATGAAGGCCTATGATCGAACATTCTGTACGATAAATACTTTGTAATCACAGCATTTTCTACTTGTGACTTCATATTATTTAATACCGACGCAGCTTAATACCGACGCAGCTTAATACAGACTAAGCTTAATACCGATGCAGCTTAATACCGATGCAGCTTAATACCGACGCAGCTTAATACCGACGCAGCTTAATACCGACGCAGCTTAATACCGACGCAGCTTAATACCGACGCAGCTTAATACCGACGCAGCTTCTCTGTTATAAGTATACTTGCATTTACTGTGAAATAGTGTTGTGATTAAAATATAGATAAATCTAACATTCGTATCTGTAGTGATTCTTTAAAATTGCAGCATGTGTATACTTCATTTGCAAGATATTCATTGTCAGACAACTCTTTTTTCTTCTTAGGGCCTATTCGGCCACCAGTACATCTTTTAATCATTTTGATTCAACTACTCAACTTAAAAATGTTAAATTGGATTCATTCTGACTCACATTTTCATGTTGCTTAAAACAGAGATAAATCCACATTTTGATCAATTTAACGCCCCCCCCCCCCCCCCTCCAAAAACAAAAAAAATCTTTTGCCTAAGAAATGTGATATTATTTTAAAATAAAGTGTATATACAGGGTGTCCCAAAAGTTTCAAAACCATTTTAAAGATTTGTATCCCTCTCTTTAAAATAAGTCACATTCTTCACATTCCATTCATGCGGATTGTGTTAAAAAAATGTTTTCACTATGTTCATAATAATTAAGGATTATATCAATCTGAAATTATCATTGTAGACAACTCTTCTCTTCCCTGCCTCTTTCTGTTTGTCTCATTCTTGACTTTATTCAGCTCATTATGACGCTTTTATAGAAAGTGTAGTTTAACAATTCGGGAAACTTCCCCCTGTATTTGGGCAAGACAGACAGCTGTTATTGTAAGTTGGGTACCAAAATAATTCTCAAAGTGTTTTCTATCCAAATATATATTTATTTTTATACTGCAAATTATTTCACCGGTGATACAAAGTTTTGAAAAGGTTTCGAAACTTCTGGGACACCCTGTATATAAAGCAATGGAAATTCCCACATGACTTTCCAACCAGGTAGACCACCCGGGATGGACGAAAAAATGCAACTTAGAAATTTTCAGGACAATCACGTACACTTGTTCATAATGTTTACTGTTCACAATATAAGTTTTACGTTTTAAAAAGGGAGGGGGATTATTTGAACATATAGTCACCCCAGGGTGATCTTTGCTGACATAATAGTTGTTAATTAAGTTCATTTGTCAACTCTGGGTAATCACAGTCTGCTTAAATATCATATCCCAAAATGGTAATTGAACAGAGTCAACCCGGGGTAATTTTTGCAGTCATCTATCAAGTTCATTTGTCAACGCTGGGTAATCAGTCTGATTATATGTAGCCATGCATAGGCGACATGCAAACACCTAACACCAAATAGAAATTATTACCGGATGGAGAGTCATGTGGGTATTGCCATTGCTTACTTTCATATCACTTTATAAAACCTTTTTAAGTCCCACGCCCCTTTCATTTGTCTTTTTTTACCAGCCCAATTGCATGTGTTTACTTGTAGTTTGATTATTATCTGAGTTGCAGTGTACAATTGATTGGCCTATCAAAGCTCTCTACTTTTAAAAATGTAGGGACAAAATTATGACACATTTTCGGCCAAAAAAGGCTGATTTTACATGATTTGTGAGAAAAAATATCAGCACAAATTAAATTCTAGAAAAATGCATAAAGTGGGTCAGTCAGGCCCATAAAACAGGGTTTTTTTCTTCTTTTTTCCTCGCCTTTATTCAAAATTTTAACTGGCATATAGTTAGAAGTTATTCATTTTGAATTCCTGATTACTTTCATATCACTTTAAACCCTAATTCAACGAAACATTTTGAGATATATCCACATTTTGCTCGATTTTACCCGCAAATTGCAGTTCTTTTGCTTCGATTTGATCTGATATGAGTCATTTTCACACACAAATAAAGGGTATAATAACTGTTTTTCATTAACATATTAGTTCTAAAAGCAAACAGGTCAATTCGCAAACATTTACTTTAAGAAGTTTTGCTTTCCTTCACATTTAGACGTTTAACTCTATGAATCCTAAATCTAGTATATTATACAGGGTGAATCAAAAAAATTGTGCACAATTTGAAACGGCCATTTGACCTTGATGCATGCATTGAACCATGTAAGTATTGATCTTTATATAATGCGTTGTTAATCTAGTTTATCCTCCCCAAAAATGAAGGTAATCGACTAAAAAATAAGCAAACTGTGACACGTTTTGTGAACTCTCGGCATTTTTCGCCATTCCAATGGGATTTACACAGTTAAGACATGAATATTACTGGAGCATGATGATATGGAGTGAGAGTCTACAAGCAAGGCATTGTTGTGCCTGTAATTTATTACAGGTTCCTGGTATATTAAATGAGCCAAAGGTGGTAAAACATTGTAGAAATAAATAATACTTCTCAAACTAAAAATACTTGCACAAATAAAATGTTCTGAAGACACTTTGTTTCTTGATAATTGCACTAAAAAGTCATTCACATTGCCTTTAGGTTCACAATACGGTATGAGTTACGGTCTTAAAGGTGTTTTTTAAGACATCAAATAAAATGTTAGCTTCCTTGCAATTTAAAATAGAAATCAATTAATTGTTTGTTGATAATAAGTGGTTTTTTTTAATGAAGCCTTCCTTCAAAGACATGTGTGTGCCCTGTCCAACATGTTGCGAACAGCTCATCTAACCATTCCCCTGTAGCTTGTCAATTGCTTCCACTTCTTGAAGACTTCTTGCCTTCTTGGTCTGTAACAGGTGATGCTTGTATTCAAATTTGCCTTTTCATTTGACAACTCAGTATCAGACTATTAATTACTTATCCCAGAGTGAAAGAATGATTTTTCAGGAACATTTTGACAATTAATGTGATGATAATGACCATTTTAGCAAAACCAATTTTACTGTGTGTAAACCCCATTGGAATGGCGAAAAACGCGGTCAGTTTACGAAACTTGCCACAATTTGCTTATTTTTCGATCGATTATTTTCATTTTTTGGGAGGATAAACTAGATTAATAACGCTTTATACAGACAACAACAATTCCATGGTTCAATGCACGCATTAAGGTCAAATGGCCGTTTCAAATCGTGCATAATTTTTTTTTGATTCACCCTGTATACAAATTCAGGCTGAAATACAGCTACATGTAGGTTTACTAGGGTTTTTTATTATTTGGACTCAAATGCTCATTATTTCAACATTTTAACTTGCATATAGTTTGAAGTGATTCATGTTGACTACTTTCAAATCACTTTAAATGAGACATTTTGAGATAAATCCACATGTTGCTCGATTTTACCCGCAAAATGGGGTTCTTTGCTTCGATTTGATCTGATATGAGACATTTTCACACAAAAATGAGACATTTTGAGATAAATCCACATGTTGCACAAAAATTATACCCTTCATACAAAAATGAAGGGTATAATACATATTTTTCATTTACATAATAGTTCTAAAAAGCAAACAGGTCCATTCGCAAACATTTGCTTTAAGAAGTTTTGCTCTCCTTCACATTTTAGGGACCGTTCATTATTTCTACCGACCGGAGGGTAGCTGGAAGAAAGCAACAACCAAAAAAAACCACATGACCCCCCTTCCCTAGATACTAAAAAAGTTATGACCCCACCTCTGGAATGTAGAAAAAAGGTTATGACCCCTCCTTTTTTACACACACATAGGCCTACAAATACAATAAGCATACACAATTGAAGGGGTGGGTGCAATAACTTTAGCACTTTAATTATTAATTATGAATTTTTGAGAATACTGTACTGTTCTAAAAAATATACACACACGCTCGTTTTTCATATTGGTGGGGCGAAAATGAAAAATTAACCGACAATGCTTTACCAACTAAAAAATAGCTTGCGAAAAATTTACTATTTTACACCATATTTTCCCCAAAAGCCATATTTGTACTTTTGTCCGTCATCATTTCATGATTTCCCTTGATAAATAACCCACAGAGCCAATCTCAACCGTCACGCCAAAAATGTTGGTGGGGCGATCGCCCCCTCTGGCTACGCCACTGTGGGCATGCTGTAGCGTGGGCATGATGTCTTGTTGTTGAGTTCCAAGAGAGCAAAAGTCTACTGCAAGCAGATGCCTAAAAGATCTGCAACACATTCCTATATCATAGTGTCAGTTTTCAGAATTTTATCTTTAACCCTAATTACCCTACCATGATGTACCATAATATACGACATTGTTTGTTCGTATCAACCGACGTGGAAGTTTTTCGCTGAAAAAAGCCTACACTCGTGGTGTACTGGAAATTCCCAATTCATGTGTGCCGGGGGTCCTTTGAAATCATTGAAAAAATTAAGATAATTAATAACCCACAATTTTGATGGGTTTACACTAGAATCCTAATTGAGTGAGATCACGGACACTTAATTTTGATCAAAATGCACATTTCAAAGTTTTAACAAGAATATTTCTTTGAAATGATTCATTTGGACTCACCGATGACTTTGACATCACTTATAACCAATTGCAATAAAAAATTGAGATAATTTTAATTATCTCAATTTTAAATAATCCTCAATTTTGATGGGTTTACACTAGAATCCTAATCGAGTGAGATCACAGACACTTTTCGGTAATTTTGATCAAAATGCACATTTCAAAATTTTAACAAGAATATTTCTTTGAAATGATTCATTTGGACTCACCGATGACTTTGACATCACTTATAACCAATTGCAATAAAAAATTGAGATAATTTTAATTATCTCAATTTTAAATAATCCTCAATTTTGATGGGTTTACACTAGAATCCTAATCGAGTGAGATCACAGACACTTTTCGGTAATTTTGATCAAAATGCACATTTCAAAATTTTAACAAGAATATTTCTTTGAAATGATTCATTTGGACTCACCGATGACTTTGATATCACTTATAACCGATTGCAACAACAAAAAATGAGATAAATCCACAATTTTGATGGATTTACACTAGAATCCTAATCGAGTGAGCCTGATCACGGACACTTTTCAGTAATTTTGATCAAAATGCACATTTCAAAATTTTAACAAGAATATTTCTTTTTCATTTGGACTCACCGATGACTTTGATATCACTTTATATAACCAATTGCAACAACAAATTGAGATAATTAATAATCCACAATTTTGATGGGTTTACACTAGAATCCTAATCGAGTGAGATCACGGACACTTTTCGGTAATTTTGACCAAAATGCACATTTCAAAATTTTAACAAGAATATTTCTTTGAAATGATTCATTTGGACTCAACGATGACTTTGATATCACTTATAACCAAAATTGCAACAAAAAATTGAGATAATTAATAACCCACAATTTTGATGGGTTTACACTAGAATCCTAATTGAGTGAGATCACGGACACTTTTCGGTAATTTTGATCAAAATGCACATTTCAAAATTTTAACAAGAATTGTTTGAAATGATTCATTTGGACTCACCGATGACTTTGATATCATTTATAACCAATTGCAACAATTGAGATAAATGGACAATTTTGATGGGTATAACACTAGAATCCTGTGACACTTTTTGGTAATTTTGATCAAAATTCACATTTCAAAATGGGGTGGGGGAGGTCAGTGAACATACCAAGCGCGTATGCATCAGTGTCCAAAAAAACATCGAAAAGGTCCAGATTTGCCACATGACATCGTCGACGTCATTCTGAAAAAGGGGTACTTCAGGGGCATTTGCACTTTACAGGTAGGGGTACTAATAGTTGTATGTGTGCCTTTTCAATAAACATGCATATCTGTATGAATGTCACATGATAATATTGAGCATTACTATATTACGCCATTTAGTGGTTCATTATTAAGTGTTAGTAACACTGTTTAGGGTAGAGTTTGTACATGTATACGGTGTGCCATATATTCGTGCACCCCCCCCAAAAAAATAAGTAACATATAATGATTTAAAATTAAAGTTACATTTTTTTTCAGAGTATTGGTTTATTCCTTGAGGTCTTTAGAGTTAGGAGAGCCTTTAACAACCTTATCCTGCTTATTTATTTAAAGTTATTGTCCCCATGGTGCTTGATCACCTCCGACACTCGTTCTGTCCAATTCTTGTCCACCAATGAAGTAAGAAGATCCTTGTTCTGGTCTAGTTCCTGCCAAACATGTTTGACTCTAGCTATCAGCTGGGGTAGTGTAGTGCAGTAGGGTGTTGCAAAGACTTTATCTTTCAAAATTGCCCACAATTTCTCCACTGGATCCATGTCTGGGGAGTTACCAGGCCACTGTTCTTTGGTCTTTGTACGCGCCATTTTTTTCACTGCCTGAGGTGCATGGTTTTGTGTATAGGTGATATTGCGTATCCCCAGGCTATGCTGCTTGCGGTGACATGATAGCGCCGTCTATTGATTATTCCCGTGAAGTAATAGCAATACGCAACAGCCAGGCGGAGTATTCAAGAGATGGCGCTATGCTAGAATTTTTTACAGTCAGATGCGTTCGGCCGAAAGGGGTGCACGAATATATGGCACACCGTATATATGGCAGGCCCAATGTCCAGTAACTCGAAAAACCAAGTTTTTCGCCGAAAAACTTGGTTTATCGATTGAAAATCCAAGTTTTTCAAATGAAAAACCAAGTTTTTCTCGAAAAACTTGGTTTATCAATTGAAAAACCAAGTTTTTCGAATTATTGGACATTAGGCGTCGAAAAACTTGGATTTTCAATTGATAAACCAAGTTTTTCGAATTATTGGATATTAGGCGTCGAAAAACTTGGTTTTTCAATTGATAAACCAAGTTTTTCGATTTATTTTACATTCCGCGTTGGAAATCCAAGTTTTTCGATCGAAAAACTTGGTTTTTCAAAATGATGAACCAAGTTTTTCGAATTATTGGACATTAGGCGTCGAAAAACTTGGATTTTCAATTGATAAACCAAGTTTTTCGAATTATTGGACATTAGGCGTCGAAAAACTTGGATTTTCAATTGATAAACCAAGTTTTTCGAATTATTGGACATTAGGCGTCGAAAAACTTGGATTTTCAATTGATAAACCAAGTTTTTCAAATTATTTTACATTCGCGTTGAAAAACCAAGTTTTTCAAATTAATGGACATTAGGCGTCGAAAAACTTGGATTTTCACTTGAAAAACTTGGATTTTCAATCGATAAACCAAGTTTTTCGATCGAAAAACTTGGTTTTTCAAATTGATAAACCAAGTTTTTCGAATTAATGGACATTAGGCGTCGAAAAACTTGGTTTTTCAATTGATTTTCACTTGAAAAACTTGGATTTTCAATCGATAAACCAAGTTTTTCGAGTTACTGGACATTGGGCCTGCTATACATGTATGTGTTACGCCATTTAGGGGTATCAAACGTGTTCTGGTTTATGCCATTTATAGGGTCCATTTCAGAGGTGCTTGGCCGCTCACCGCTTGGTAGTTCACTTCAAACTACTAAAATGTTATAGAATATTTGCGAATGGACCGATCTGTGCAGATTATGGTGACTTTTCGGGAAAAAACAAGACTGACCTTACTTGACAGGTCCGTCCGCCCGTGAAATAGGGTGGTTTTTTTCGTCGCCTACGTCTGTACATTTGAGTCAAAATTATAAAAAAATCCTACAATCTTGGAGAAAAAAAATTGGAACACTTAACACATTTTGAACATCATTATGCAGATTTTTTCTGATCTTTAAATGATGTTTATTTTGTTAAGAGCGAAATAGGACATTTTATAGACAACAATTCTTCCTTCCCCACACCCCATCGATCAATGTCGGGACAACTTGAACAGCTGCTGAAGACGTTAAAGGGGAACTAAGAGATCCTCACGTAGGAAGCCCTCAATTTTTCAGAAGTTAGGTTTTTCGCATTATACGTCATGCTTATATACGTACTAACCATGCTAACTACCCAAAATTATAGAGCTTAACGCAGTATTTCATGTGAAATTCATGGATTTGATAGCGTTTTGAGTTTCGATGTAATCAGAAACTCCCCAAATTCATCTAAAAGGCCACAGATGGCTTCTTATTTATTTGTTTCATGTTTATTCAAAATAACCTTGAATACCACCCATGGCTTGTTGCGTGATCCATAGTCATGATCTCCCTGATTCGATTGGTGGTGATTTTGAACCAAAATACACACACAAAAAGTGAAACTCGGAAATGCTGATACAATGACTTTATTTTTTATTTTTACTGAATTTTTTCTTCTCAAGAAATCTTACATGAGAGGGTTTCTATTGCATATCTAAACAAGGTGAAAATATTGAATTTCATTTTTTGAGAAATCTCTTTGTGCACCTTTAAAGGGACACTAAGAGAAGTGTTGGAGTCTGCGCCCTCAATTATGATAACAACTGGGATTGGTATATTTTTACAATTGTATATAGGTACATGTATAAATTTACACCTATATAAGGATTAAGAAAAATCAGCTCTCTTTGTACAACAAAACGTTGATTCAAAAATGCTGATCTTACCAAGATCAGCCTTTAACAGTCAGACAGTGTCCCAGCACGCGTGATAAATAACGCGAACCATATTTGTGACCATCCAGCACAAAGGGGTTGTAAAGTTGGCATAGCATGTACTGAGATATGGCTCAATACAATAAACATTGCAATAAACAATAGGAAACCAAGGAATTCTCAATGGATTGATATGTACTGCCTATTTAACATGCAATATCTGAATATGGACATGTAATACATTGGGCTATTCCATTTATTAATGGTACACCCCCTATAGAAGGCATGGGAATCCCAAAATATTTGAGTTTTTGAGCGTGGGAATTCAACAACAAAAAATCCATATTCCTCTCGAAGGTATAGAAGGCATGGGAATTCCCAAAAAATCATCACATTTTGGCCGTGGGAATTCAAAAAAAAAAATCCATATTCCTCTCGAAGGTATAAAAGGCATGGGATTCATTACATTTTGGCCGTGGGAATTCCCCCCCTCCCCCCCCCCCCCAAAAAAAAGGCCATGTTCCTCTGAAGGTATAGAAGGCATGGGGAATAGGCATGGGAATTCCCAAAAATAAAAACACTTTTAGCCTTTTGGCTGTGGGAATTCTGTTCCTCTCGAAGGGTGTATAGAAGGTGGGATTTCCCAAGCAAAAAGTCCATGTCCCTGGAGGTATAGAAGGCATGGGAATTCCCAAAAAAATCATCAATTTTTTACCGTGGGAATTCCCAAGAAAATAATTAGTTTTAGTAAGAACATAAAAATGTTTCAAACAAATGGGGCTTTGGAACAAAAATGTTCGCGATTCTTGAATTTTCAATAAAATTGGGACCTTAAGAGGCTCAAAAGCCGGTGGGGGGGGGGGGGGGGGGGGGGGGGGGGACTCACGTATGTAAGGCATACGAGGACGTGCCGCTCCAGTGGGTCGTTTTTTTTCATGAGACATCCTTAGCCATCCCAGATAACATAACAATATTTTTCATTGGCCCAATATTGGCTTACAATATTGGCATAATATTATTTGGCCATTGGCCCAAGCTTGGCCCAATATTGGAACTCGCCAATGAGTGCCAATACTTGGGCCAATACTGGGCCAATATTGGAACTCGCCAATGAGTGCCAATATTGGGCCAATACTGGGCCAATACATATAACATAACAATATTGGCCCAATATTGATTTTTCATTGGCCCAATATTGGCTTACAATATTGGCATAATATTATTTGGCCATTGGCCCAAGCTTGGCCCAATATTGGCACTCGCCAATTTGGACCAAGCTTGGGCCAATATTGGGGGCGATCTTGGAGAAATGTTAGGTAGGAAGAATTCTATCTTTATATTGTTTTATCCCCCCCCCCCCCCCCCCCCCTCTAAAATGAAGCAAAACCCCTAAAAATCACCCTTAGAAATGGGTAGGGGTATTGAATCTCGGCAGCGGCACACCCCCGACCAAACCAAATCTGAGTACCCCCCCCCCCCCCCCAGTGTCTGAAAAGGGGGTGAAAAGGGGTGTTCATCTTCAGAGCGGCACATACCTATACCCCTTTCCAATGTCTGGGCTCACAGGAACAAAGGGCTTTTTTCGGTTGGGGGGGGGGGCATTGTTTTCAGTGTTAATTATAAGTATAAATGCAAAATCTTATAGAATTTTGATATTCCGTTTTGGAAATGTGGTCATTTGAAACAACGTATCACCATATGTACATTTGTATTGTTCGCGTGTTTTTTAAACTATCTCCATGCATGCCGCGTGCAAAATGTGCACATGAAGTGATATCTTCAGTAGATAGCATGCTGGTGTATTGGTAAGTTTTGTGTTTTTATACTGTATAAAGTAATTGAAACTTTTCAAAAAATGAACAATATAAGAATATAAACCCATTTTGCTCAAAGGATCCGCATTTTAAGTGTTAAATTACTCTGTCGACATAATGCAATTCACCCAAATCTAGTAGGCCTAAATGTCGATATCCGCGTACGCGCGAGCGTCCGTCACCCTTTGAGTTGTCAAACGGTGTTGCGCACATCATCTGACAGAAATTTGATTTTTTTGCAGTACCAACTACCATGATGATAATTCAGGTTGAAAATTAAAAAGTTAAAGACACTTTTTATCTAATAGACCTCTATACCATGTTTTGAGTCGGAAGCTTGTAACCCCCCCCCCCCCCCCCAACCCCGCCGTATTTCAAATAATGCAACATTTTCCTATTAAAAGGCGGGTTTTTGTACTGCAAAATATGAATATTACAGTGTTTAGTGATGCCAAAACATTGTTTTAAGCAAAAAGAAGTTGAATGTATTAAATTTCCCTACATCCAACTTCTTTTATACCGACGAAGAGCATAGCTCTTGTTCACCAGCTTCGCCTCCATACCACTCTAGGGCTATACCGTGTCCATAGGATTTTTAAAACAATTTCTGCATATATTCTTTCCTATATTTTTGGAGGGGTAAGCAGGCCCGTAGCCATGGAATTCTATTTCTCCTAGCATTTTAGGCCTAAAATAGTATAAGGCCATGTGTTTTGAACTGACCACCCAAAAAGGGTGGCGGCGTTGCATTTTTGGTGACGAATCATCCATCTCTCTCTATTAACTCAACAACTAAATGTGGTAGAGCTATGGTTTAGGTGTCATTTGAAAGCTTATTTATCTAGCTACACTGTGTGAATAAATCAGGTTTTTCTATAACTGTTTGGCTGAGATATGATTGATTATATTTCGAAAGTCAGGGGTGGCGGCGGTGGCGGTGGCGGCGGTGGCGGTGGCGTTGTGTACAATCTCTATGGGGAATATAAAAAATGTTCCCAATTCTACGTTCAAATTATAATAACTCCTGATCTCTGTATGGTACAAACATGATTTTGCGCTCATTTGATAGATTGTTTTATATTCTATAAGTTTCTGTTTCAACAAACCTGTCAATTATTACGTAACAATTGTAATCACGAATCGATTGAATTGTCCTTGGCCTTTTCCTATTCACTACACAGTGACTTGCCCTAATTCATCGGTTTTACATACATGACTATAACAACAGAATTATTCAACCGATGATAGCAAAATTATACATTTTTGGAAAGCTCTCAAATAGAGGAATTCAAAAATCTCGCTTAAATCAGGATAGGGTGAATAGCCAAAAAAATATATGTGAAAACTCTAATAAATATGAAATGTAAACGTTTGCGCTCATTTACTTCCCGATATAGTATATTTCAGCAAGTTACCCTTGACAACCATTATGTTCTGATGGGTAAATTGCATGAGGAACTAATATGCACAGTAAAATGATGATTGGGATAGGAATAAAAAAAATATTGAGCTTTAATCAAAATATGAAAATAATCGATATTCTTTGAACATTCTTAATCACAAGATGTTACCATTAGGTCCTATGCAAATTCCAATCGCATATTTGGATTCCTTGTGAGATTACCGTTCAGAAAATATATACTTTTTATGGGGTAGAACAAGTAGTTATTGCGATATGCTAATTCGAATCTCAGATGGTGTAAAATGTAAAAATCTGGACATGCAACGGGAAGGGTGGCGAGTTCAAAACACATGGCCATAACAAGTGATGACTTGTGTGATCGCGTGGGGATACCGACGAAGAGCATAGCTCTGGTTCACCACTTCGCCTCCATACATGCCATACCATAGGGCGACTTATTCCATAGGAATTTTTTTAACAATTTCTGCATACAATATATTATTTCCTATATTTTTGGAGGGGGAAGCAGGCCCGTAACCAGGTTTCTGAAAGGGGGTGCGTGTTTGAAAGAAGACGGACCTTTTGAAATATTTCGGCTCGATTTGCTCGCCGACTCACCGTGAAAGACCAAAAAGGTAAACCCCTATTTCTTTTAGTGACACTTTCAAGAAACTGGAGGTTAGGGGGGAGGTTAGGGGGAGGTGGGGCTCGTAATACCCAAGCGCACCGAAGTCACTGTACCTGTCCCAAAGCGCATGTAGTCATGGGAGCATGGCAACTCACTCTCCATAGGCTTTACACACAAAATGTCGGCCTATTAAAACGGCTTTATTTCAAAAACCGTGATGATCAATTTTTATCAAATTTTGCAATCGTATGCCATCAACGCCTTTTTATAACATATCTGAATATCAAGGCACTGTTTGCTGATTACATTTTCACGTAAATGCCGCTGAATCGGGACGTATTAATTTCATCACCTAATTTTCAGTCCTCAGGCTGGGATGCACAGTGGCGATAAATCGGTGGATAAAATTATAATAAAAATGATATACTTGGAATCTTATAGGTTAAAGGCATATTATGTGATCTTTTCCAGGGGGTGCTCTCTATATCCATTACTTTTTTTGAAAGTAGATTTTCTTGCAGATTTATATAGGCCTATCTGATCATAAAATATAAATATATTCCGAGTTTACAGAGCAATACGATTCCTAATTACTTAAATCATGGTTTTCAAGGGTTGAAAATAGATTGTCGGGTACGGACAGTTTATTTTTACTCTATTTTCACTCTAAAAGCATGATTTTGAAGTAAATACGAATTGTATCGCTCTCTATTAATACAGAATATTCATGATTTATGATAAGAAATGTAAATCTGCACGAAAATCTACTTTACAAAACAACAAAAAACATGGATAGAGGGCGCGGCACCCCCTGGAAAAGATCACATCATGTGCCTTTAAAACAAACCATGTCTCATTCATAAGAATGATTAAAAACATTCTTTATTATTCAAAGAAACGAATAACATCCATTCCTGTAAAGTTTTACGGAATAGGGGAGAATGGGGCAACTGGACCGGTTAAGCATATTTCATGATATAAAAGCTTAAAGCTCGTGTAAATATTTATGGAATTGCTATGAAAATATCACCCATGTAACTGTTTACATATAACATATAATCAATGTTAAAAAATATCCAAACAAAAGGCCAATTACCACTAACTAAAAACTTTACTTGGCACGGTCCAGTTACCCCATCGTTGGGGCAACTGGTCCTATATGTTCCAACGGTTAGAATACACAGAAATCATTGATTGACAACACGGTAACTAACCAGTATTTTCTTTACAAACTCATTTCCATATTATTTAACGTGTA
Organism: Ophiura sarsii; assembly: GCA_035610835.1. Classification (NCBI taxonomy): domain Eukaryota; kingdom Metazoa; phylum Echinodermata; class Ophiuroidea; order Amphilepidida; family Ophiuridae; genus Ophiura; species Ophiura sarsii. Next base: position 33,793 of record JAYJML010000185.1, read on the forward strand.
AAAATGATACAGGTCTCATGAAACCCATGTTTTATACAGTTTTCGTGGTTAACGTGTAAAACGCAGTAATACTAATGGTGTACAAAGCAAGCGCAATTTTCGACTGCACGTTTATTAGATAAAACGGTATGAACCTAGTTAAATGGTTACATGGTTGTGATATTCAGACGCCCCATACATTTGTCTAAATATACCCCTTTCTTTAATGATTTTATTTACTTCATATAATCATCATCTATGTACTTATAATAAACCATCTTGATATTTAGCCAGCTTTTCATGTTACAGGGGAAGTTAGTCAATATGACAATGATGACCCAACCGTTGATATACACAAAAAGCAGTGGATAAAATACATAAATCATGATATTTCGTCATAGCAAATACCTTTACAGACACCATTCAAAATAGAATAAAGATGTAATTCATAATACCGAGGTTTTAAACCATTCTAAAGCAATTTCATGTCATACTGTAATCCTTCAATATCAGAAATAGTGGTATTAGACCAGAAATGCCCCAAAATGTCTAAGAACTTGAAAGAATGTGAATTATTTCATATTCTATTCACATTTCAATACCGAGTCATGTTTTATTGACACTAACAACTTATTTTCAAAATGAATTTTACAATTTTGATTAAGTTTTTGCAGGCGGTCCAGTTGCCCCACACCCCTTCGGACCACTTACCCCAACAAATGACGTAGCACTTTGTCGAGATGAAACGTTATTAAAACACGCCTGTGACGTAATACATTTTACGCCAAAATGTTTTAAAACATACCACCATTTGTCATAATAATCAATAACTCCAATACATTTCAGAAAAAAAGGGAAAACTGCATTTTTGTTTTTAGCCATTACACAGATTTCTGTAGCCAGTGAGTATCTTTGAATTCGCAAATATTACGGCGTTCGGGTCCTACAAGTAGACGAGTGTCTTTAGATAAATAAGAAATGGTGTACTTTGTTATTTGCAAATTCATGAACTAATAACTCTACCAAATGAATACCCGTGATAATGATTTAAGTTGAAGCATTCTTTAAATGATAATATTGATCGGAAATCCAAACCACCAATGTCCCAAATTAGCAATATGCGCCATTTTACGGTCATTTCAACCACAACCTATGGTTTTAATCATATTTCGGAAAGTCCCTAAGCACACTACAATAGCACCCATCAAATGCAATATGCACCTAGTATCTTAAGACGAATGTACTGCATGTATATATTTACTGTTGCATATCTGTCAATCATATAAAGTACATTAAACATGATCTAAACCCATCTTATATCGCCCATACTATCTGTGAATTTTCAATCAGTCACTCAAGGAGTTAGCTTCAAAGATATGGAGAAAAATCACATGTGTAAATATCCTAAAGTTCCAAATGTTTTGGATTGTAGAAGGTAAAGATATATGTCAAGTATCAACAAAAGTCGTATTGTTCAAAAGCTAAGAAAGCAGTATGCCCATACAATTACAAAATCCTTCATTTCGGACCACTTACCCCACGGTCCAGTTGCCCCATATTCCCCTTAACCTAATGTATCATTCTTAGTAGTGAGTATACTTTCAGTATACGGGCATGTGTGGCGCAGTGGGTAGAGCACTGGATTCATGATCTAGTTGTGGGTTCGAGTCCCGCTGTGGTCAACATGTTGTGCTCTTGAGTAAGGCACTTTACCGCAATTACTCCTCTCTACCCAGGTGTATTTAAATGGGTACCTGCATTCTTCAGTGCTGGGAAGGTAACAGACTCGCTGTGGAGGAGGTGTAGCGAGCCCCACACAGCAACATTATAAAAAAGGAGTGAGTCTGGCCCTATCGCTTTGAAAGAGAGATGGGCACTCCGCTCCTGGTATTACAGGATCGACCGACTTTACTATACTTTCAGTTCAGTTTTTACGAAATAAAACTATGATATCTTTCAGAAAGTTAATTTGATTGAATCTGAAAAGTTCCCACGCGACATAATTTTTGCCGCGTGGCGCCTATTTTTTCAAATTTATTTAATTTATTAAATAAATGTTTTCTGTCTTTGGTTGCTTCATGTTTTAGACTTTCCAGTTGTGTTTTTTTAAACTATCTCCATGCATGCCGCGTGCAAAATGTGCACATGAAGTGCTATCTTCAGTAGATAGCATGCTGGTGTATTTGGTAAGTTTTGTGTTTTTATCATGTTTATACTGTATGAAGTAATTGAAACTTTTCAAAAAATGAACAATATAAGAATATAAATCCATTTTGCTCGAAGGATCAGCATTTTAAGTGATAAATTACTCTGTCGACATAATGCAATTCACCCAAATCTAGTAGGCCTAAATGTCGATATCCGCGAACGCGCGAGCGTCCGTCACCCTTTGAGTTGTCAAACGGTGTTGTGAACATCATCTGACAGATATTTGATTTTTTTGCAGTACCATGATGATAATTCAGGGTGAAAATTAAAAAGTTAAAGACACTTTTTATATTATAGACATCTATACCATGTTTTGAGCTTGTAACCCCCCCCCCCCCCCCCCCCCCCACCGTATTTCAAATAATATCGCATTTTCCTATTAAAAGGCGGGTTTGTACTTTGTACTGCAAAAATATGAATATTAGTATTATTACAGTTTTTGTGATACCAAAACATTGTTAAGCTGATTTTAAGAATCCCCCTGTTCAATATCTCAATAAATGTTTTGGCCGACTTTACATCCCATTTGTGGTGATGTTCGGATTGATGGCCTGATTTTCAACTTGATGTTTTATATTTTACATGAAAGGTCTTAAAATTGTCACATTCCAAAGTTTGAGTTGCGTAACTCCAATGGTTCTTATTTTAGAAGCACAAGAGGTCACAGGAAATTTGCCCACTCAGTTGTACACAAACTGGCGGGTGGTTAACCACCCATTAGTGTAATTCACCACATTTTAGCCTATACTTTCTAAATGGAACATTTCCGGCCCCCAAGATTTTACACTGACATGAGAAAAATATGGGGATTCATAGCCAAACAAAAGTGATCTGAACTTACACCTTTAAATAGAAGGCGCTTTTAAGAAAAGGTTCAATAAATAGTGATGGTATTGTTTTAATCAAGTTTGCTGTGTTTTTTTGTGAGTAGAAACAACAATAATGGCAATTTTAATGTTCATCTTGAATTCTGAAGTAAACTAATTTAAAAAAAATCTTCAACACTACTTCGTGTCCCTTTAACATTCTTCAACATTGCACAGGGGTGTTAATTTCCTGTTGCGTTCCAAGACTATTTTCCAGGATTGTAGCTCTATTTCAGCCTGATTGTCATACTAGATTTAGGATGTCTAGTGTTCAAGACGTTTAAAAACGTCTTTAATTGTGAAGGAAAACAACACTTTAAAACATAAAGATTGCAATTGACATGTTTGTGGATTTATCTCTGTTTTAAGTAATATGAAAGTACGAGAGTCAGAATGAACGACATTAAACATTTTCAAGTTGAGCATTTGAGTCAAAGAATGTACTGGTGGCTGAATGGCCCATGGGAAGAAAAAGAGATGAGAATTGAGATTGTCTTGCAAATTAAATAGATTCAATTGTATTCACACATGCTGCAATTTAAAGAATCACTACAGATACAAATGTTTAGCTTTATCTATATTTTAATCACAACAGTATATGCAAGTATACTCAAAACATAGAAGCTGCATCGGTATTAAATAATATAAAAGTCACAAGTAGAAAATACTGCGATTACAGTATTTATCGTACAAAATGTTCGGACATCAGCCTCCATTGGGGGTACCCGATGAAGGCCGATTATACAGGTATGTACTAAAATACTTTATAATCACAGCATTTTCTAGTTATGACTTCATATTTGATACAAAGTATACTTATATACTTTATAGGAATGTACATGTACTAGTAGCATTTGTAACACAATGTCATATAAATAGTGGTCACATAAAGCTGCATCAGAACACAATAATATCTGCATAAAAGATTTATACCATTTAGTGATGACTGATATCTATACAGAGAGGCACATAAATATGACACATCACAAGCGTAATGAAACAAGGAGTTAAAAATAATTGCGTCCACCTTCGATTTAAAAGATCTGTCAAGCAAGCTTTAAAAACATGCTGCAAATTAAATGAATTGACACAGAGTTAAACAAAATTACATCCAGATTGTTTTTCATGTGCCACCCTTTTAATTTTTTTCTAAACTTTAGGTCATTTTTTAAACTCACCATTTTATGACCCCTGTGGCATGCTATACATCAATATCAGAACATGTGGAATGTTACTACAATGTTCAGTTTTACATATGGGGCAGACATAGGGGAGGGTGGGGCAACTGGTCCAGTTAATCATATTTCATGGTATAGAAGATTAAAGCATGGGTAAAAACTTACCAAATTGCTATGGTATAATCACCCATGTTAAGAAATATTCAAAGACAATGTCAATTACCACTAACTGAAAAGTTCACAGGCATGGACCACTTATACCCCATCATTGGGACCCAATATGAGACATGTTACCACAAAAATCAATACAAAATAAAGGAACTTTAATTTGAATTTTGACATCTTGCATATCATTTTAATGCTTGTTTTCAGGGTATTTTTAATCTGGACAAACCTGAATATAAAAGCTTAAAGCTCACATCGACCATAGACAAACTGGTCATTCACTTGTTCACTTGATGACAGACAGTACATAGTTAACATGGGGAAATTGTTACCTTGGCCTTGTGGTAGCTCGGGTTTAACTCTCATTTTGTGATGACAGATCTCTTATGTTCCAATAATTAAAGGAGGGGACCTGCAAGCACAACATTATGCATTATATGTTAGACAAATGACTATCGAGCCCATCTTTTTGTAATTATATAGAGCAAAACATCACACTTATGACGAAAACAAATAAAAAGCCGCCATCTCTCAACATGCAATTTTTAAAATTGCGCAGCAATACAAAGTCCTGGTGTCGATGAAGTCAAAGTTATACAATGCATTGCGCAAATTTGAGCACCGATATTTTTATTCGTTTTTGTGACTAGTGTGATGTTTTGTTCTATATAATAATTTCTTTTTTTAAACAAATAATGTTCAATGTTGTGCGTGCAGGACCCCTCCTTTAAAATACACAAAAATCAGAAATGATATTAACAACACATTTACATATTATTTAATGTGTAAAATCAATACATGTATCATGAAACCCATATTTTAAACAGTTTTCGTGGTTAATGTGTAAATAGCAGTAATACTAAGTATAAAGCAATCAAAGTTTTCTACTACCTTTTTTTAGATAAAACGTTATGTTTGTCTATATATAATACTTTTTTGTAAACGTTTTATCAATATCATAATTTAGTACTTATGATAAACTATTTTGATAATTGGTAAGCTTGTCATCACTGGAGAAGTTAGTCAATATAAACATGATGACCCAATGGTTAATTTACACAAATGGCAGTGAATACAATACATGAATCGTGGTATTTCTTCTTTTCACATGGCAGTGAATACAATACATGAATCGTGGTATTTCTTCTTTACAAATATATTTACAGACACAACTCAAATAATAAAGATATCATTCCTAATAATAATATAGAGGTTTAAACCATCATAAAAGCAAGTTCATGTCATATTGTAATTATTCAATAGCAGAAATTGTGGTATTAGGCCCAAATTGTCTAAGACCCAGAAAGAATATCAATTTCTTCACCATTCTATACAATTTCATTATTGAGTCAAGTTTCAATGACACTACATGTATCAACTAATTTTCCAAATTAAAGGCATATTATGCGATCTATCTGTGATTTTTTCCTAGAATTGCATTATTTGTGTCAAATTACATTTATAACCATCATAAACCATGAAACTAAAATATCTTGTAAGGTTCTTAATTACTTTAAAATCACAGTTTGAATACATTGAAATAACCTGTCAGAGTCCAGGGTCAGAAGTTTGTCAAAGTTTGCGAGAATTCTTTTAGATTCTCGCAAAAAGATTTTGCAAGAATTTATGGATTCTTTTCCATTAAAATAATGTGTTAATAGACAGATTATCTATGAAAATCAATTTGGATTCTCGCAACTTAACCGGCGGGAATCTTAGCGAGAATGGATTCTTGTTGAATTTCTGACCCTGAGAGTCTGCTCCAACAACTTATTTCCCCATTTTTTCCATTCGTAAATAGAATTGCATGGTTTGACATCGTGTTGCCGCGGTTTACAGTGTTTCCTGCTACAATCGCAACTGTACACAAGTGGACAAAATACTTTAATGCCTTAAGATGAAAATGAATGGAAATATGTTGAAAAATTCATCAGATTTCCATTATGAGTTAGTAAAGTTCTGTGATGGTTTAGTTTCATGTTTAATTCTATAATTTGACCAAAAGTCGCTGCAATGTACATCCGCAACTACGGAATTGCCCATTTACGGTGGGCTGGTAGTTTTTGACAATTCATAGACAAAAGAACTGGAAATGAAAAATATAATTATCGAGTCTAAATTGCGTAATTATATACATTGTAGAACAAAACATCATGTACTTATGACAAAAACTAATAAAAACTGTCACTTCTCAACATGCAATTTTTAAAATGTGTGACGATCGAAAGACCCGGTCCGGTGTCCAAGAAGTCATAGTTATACAATGCATGATGCACTTACGCAAATTTGAGCCCCAATAACCATGACATCAACGACACTGGGACTTTCGATTGATGCTAATTTTAAAAATTGCATGTTGAGAAATGGTAAAATATTCTTTATTTTTTGTGATAAGTATGATGTTTGTTTTATATCATGATAAGCTTGATTTCAACCATGTGATAGTTTTTACTAGGATGTGTGCATAGTTATGTTGGTCTTTTGATCTTCTCCGTCATATCTAATCATGTTGCATCTCAGGTGGTTTTTAAGCGATGGAGAGTAAAGTTGATTGCTTGATGGATTGTACTAGTTGTCGTCATTAAACACATCATCATGCTCCTCCACCTCTGCAACAGTTTTCTGTAGTAGGTCAATCCGGAGGGGGGGGCACTTGTATACGAATGTGGATATCATGCTCTTTTTTTTAAAAACACGTAAAAAGGGTTATTTTCCACGGAAAGGTGATGTAATGTACATACTTAGGGTATCAAAAACTGCAAAAATTGGGGAAAAGGGTATGTTTTGAGAACTTCCAATACGTGTTTAGGGTATTTTTTCAAGATATAAAATGAACATAAAAATCCCCCTGTAAATCAAAACATTGATTATACATTAAAGTATTAATTGACATGTGCATTTGATAAAAACACATGAAAATGTTAATTTAAAACATAAAAGAGTTTTGATGTACATGTACTTATTGATGGTCTGTAGGGTATGATAACAAACAAAATGGTTATATTTGTTTAGGGTATGAAAATGGCTGAATACTTGTTTAGGGTAGGACAAATTGTTAAACTACTTGTCTAGGGTGTCTGTGGCGCATGAGAGAAATACTTGTTTAGGGTCCATTTTCAGAGGGCATACATGTGCATTATATCCACCTTTGAATACAAGTGTCCCCCCCCCCCCCCCCCCCCCCCTCCCGGGAGGTCAATGGAGATAAAGGGGAGGAATAGGCGCACACGACCACACTAGTTTCAATATACCCTCTTCTGTCTTCTTCAAGCCCTGCCCAGGATCATAGGGCTTCGGGCACCGGTAGATTGGCTTATCAGCTCGCTTACAGATAGCAAGACAGTGATTCACAAATTGAATGTGTGGGACAACAGTGTCTCTGCAAGGCAGAAGCTTAGAGAAATCAATCTTAGATTTGGTTGTCAGTTGCTCATCCTCTCCTACCATCTTCATCAGCATGCTGCTACGCACGGCATTGGTAGACTTCTCTCTGGTATGACCATACATCACAAATGATTTGATTTCATCCATCACCTCTGGCTCATCACCAAGTTTTCTAAAGATGAATGAAAGAAAACGATTGGTACATTTTAATTGTGGCTGCAAAACTGTTTAGAGAATAATGACTGCGTAAAAACTATTTTCGTGAATTTGTTTTGAAATCAGAGAATGTTGTTCTGGTCTGAGGAATAACCAGAACAGGTCTGAGGAATAACCAGAACAGCAACCGAGGTTAAGCAGTAATTATTCTCATTCATTACTTTTCTGACAAAGATGACAAAGATGCATATTTATCCAAATCGTTGACTTGTACCTAATGGCGCTAATAATTAATTAGTTTTCTGTTCATAATTTTGTCCACCCCTTCATAGTTATTGAAACAGTCCAAGTCGTCATTAACATTTTCATCATTCAACCAATCAGAAATAAGCTTTAATCATGTTTCCTCATAACTCATTGAATATTCAGTTTAGGGCGTGAGGCTTTAATTTGATTGGTCGGTCAATGAGCAAAACAATCGAATACTTTGGCACAGTACTTTGGGGCAATTATTAGGAACCTGCGCTCGGTGTGCACGTTCTCATCTAATGATTTATTTTATTGGAACGCACTTGGTAGCAGCTATCGCGATTATTCATGAAGTAATGAATTTATTTTACATGTGAGAGGCTACTGAAATTATCATGTTAAAAAATGTTCTCACCTGAAAGCGGCTTGGTACTTGGGATTGATGTGCAGCTTCTTCAATGGCTCAACCTTGTCTTTCCCTTTGGCACTTGTAACATCTTCACCAGTGAACGTACAGGTCAAGTCTCGCTGTACAGTAATCTACCCTCTTTGCTTCCATCAATTCGGTGACATTGACAATCTACATGTAGCATGTTTCACAGTACCTGTGTCAAGATAGATATCATTAAAAATAGTTTAATACATTGATTTGATTGAAGTTTACTCATCATAATGGATTTTCAAAACTATGTATTATTCACAACCCCATCTGCTGAGACCATTTTATTCACCTTGCCACCCACTACTCACAGTCACAAGTAATTTTGTCCAAGTCAATTATTCTTTTATGCAACCGATCAATTGGTTCACTGCAACTCAGAAAATATTCATAATGCAGGTAAACAAAAATGTGATGAGATTAAGCAAAATCAGTCTTGAAGTCAAAAATATTGAATTCAGTTTTCTACTTGATTTTCAAAAAATGTTTATTTAATTACACTATTACAGTTTCATTTTGCAGAAAACCCCCATCTCAAATGGTGACATATCGATAGTCCCGACTGTTCTATAGTCAGATGGGTTCCATAGTCAGAAGGCTCTATAGTCTGAAAAAGGTTATATAGTCCGAAAAAGGCTCTATAGTACGAAGGTTCTATAGTCCTAATTTCCTAAAATAATTATGGTTTCGTAGTACGAAGGTTCTATAGTACGAACATTCTATCGTCCGAAACAGTTCTTTAGTCAGAATACTATGTTCATGTTCTATCCGATTATTGAAAAAGGTTCAGTAATCCAAATACTTAAAAAGCTTCATTAGTGCGAATTTTAGTCCCGAACTTTAAACAGGTTTGATACTCCGAAAGTCATAAACTAGTGGAGGGGTATCGCCAGGTCAAAAATTTGAGCGGGGTAGGGTACTGCCGACTCAGAAACTTGAGCAGGGCAGGGCTATAGCAGGGGTACCGCCGATTCAGAAACTTGATCGGGGGTAAGGGTATTTGTCAGTTCAGGAAGTGCATCTTAGCCAGCCGGTTGCACGTTTACATTTTGCAACAAAACTCCCCTTCAACAGACTCCCGGGTGAGCCCTGTGATTCCACGCATCATCATAATTGTTCTGTGAATATGGTTGAGGCAGTGTTTTTGACAGCGCTTAGGAATAAAAAGATCCCCACCCTCCCCCTCACAAACGGTTTGGTTTTATTTGATCTATACTTAATACTTATTTTATAATGTATGATTCATTAGGCCGTATTCATAAAAATAAGTAATTGCTTTTACTAAAGTAACAACCCCCTTTTACTAACCTTTTACTTAAATGTTTATTCATAGAAATAAGCAATGACTTTGAGTAAAAGCTGCAACTTTTAAGCATTAGTAATTGCTTTTTACTTATAAGCACCTACTTCAATTTGTATTCATAAAAATTACCTTTGACTAGCATTTACTAGTGATTGTACAAGCACCTCATTTGTGGCTTGCTGTTTAGCAAGTACAGACATATCACATCTTCTGCCATGTTTTTACCTCGAAGACCACAACCTAAGGTGTATAACATCAGGCTTAATTGTGATGAAGTCAACCCTACCACTTACAGAACTTTATTTAGGTTTGACAAACAAAATGTGGAATGGCTTGCAGACACCTTCATACCACCAAATACCGAGACTCGTGTTGGACGTTTGACACCAGTGGCACAGATGGAGACGACTTTGGCATATTTGACAGATCCAGGGTACCAAATGTCCGTTGGCGAAATAAGAGATACTAATGAGTAACTTATATTAGCTAGGGATGAGCAAGACCAAAAAATGTCTCTAATAGTGAACCATTTTGCCACCCCCTTTTGTGGATGGTACTGTAGTACAATACAATAGCAACTACTTGAGAACTTACTAGCTGTGGCAAGTAACACCTGTAATCATTTAGCAAATGGTTATAAATGAATAACATTTTTAGCAATTGCTTAGACTAGACCTTTTACTTACCTAGCTGTTGCTTTTACTTATAGCATTTACTAGTTAGTAATTACTTATTTTTATGAATACGGCCTATTGTAAGAGTATTTCACAAAGTTAATACTTACATGTAGGCCAAATAGAAAAATATAGTAGTTTCTCGTCCCTGCGCGCATCCGTTTTGGCTGCCGCATCCAAAAAAGGTGTTTTTTTTTAAAAAAATTAAAAAATATTCTTAAGATCACACTGATCTTAGAAAAGTGGCGGCCATTTTGAAGCAAAACATTTCCACCATGTTGGAAAAAGCGAAACCAGTTTTGGAAAAAGGGGCATCCGCCTTCTTGGATCCGCCATTTTGGAAAGAAAAAAAAGGCCCTCATCCTCCATTTTTCAAAAAGTTAGGACGAGAAACTAGTGGTTTTTTATTTGGCCTTATTTGATAATGTACAAATAATTTTATCTAAGAGTATTCAAAAAGTTAATGCAAATTGTGTGCTTTTCTCAAATGAGTCAAAATGTGTTATCTATAGATATAATAATACGCTACTCTCAGTCTGTTTGTTTGTCTGTCTGTTTGTCGGTCGGTCTGCTTGTCGGTCTGTCTGTGCGCGCTTTTCGTCGCTTTTCAAAGTGTGTCCGATCGGGCTTAAACTCGGTGACGGGAAGCCCGAATACGAGTCGAGCGTGGAAAAAATAAAAACGGCTTTGATTTTCTTGGGTCGTCCGGGGTCAAAGGTCATCTAGGGGTCGAATTTTTAAAGTTTGTCTGATCGGGCTTAAACTCAGTGATGAGAAACTCTGTGATATCTGTTTGTTCGGTCCCCGCAAGAGCAAGTTCGCATTCGCTAGAGCATACGAGGTCAAAGGTCATCTAGGGGTCAACTTTTTGAAGTTGGTCGGATCGTGCTTAAACTCGGTGATCACAATGCTCGATGCGAGGCGAGCGTGGCAAAAATAAAACGGGTTATCGTTTGTCGGGTCTTCCGGGGTCAAAGGTCGTCTAGGGGTCGAATTTTCAAAGTTTGTCCGATCGGGCTTAAACTCGGTGACGGGAAGCCCGAATACGAGTCGAGGGTGGAAAAAATAAAACGGCTTTGCTTTTCTTGGGTCATCCGGGGTCAAAGGTCGTCTAAGGGTCAAATTTTCAAAGTTTGTCCGATCGGGCTTAAATTCGGTGATGAGAAGCCCAAATGCGAGGCGAGCGTGGAAAAAATAAAATAGCTTTGCTTTTCTTGGGTCGTCCGGGGTCAAAGGTCATCTAGGGGTCAACTTTTTGAAGTTGGTCGGATCGTGCTTAAACTCGGTGATCACAATGCTCGATGCGAGGCGAGCGTGGCAAAAATAAAACGGGTTAGCGTTTTTTGGGTCGTCCGGGGTCAAAGGTCGTCTAAGGGTCGAATTTTCCAAGTTTGTCTGATCGGGCTTTATGCGTGCATTCTACAAACCACCAAACCCGAGAACCAAAAAACCCCGGGTGACCTCCCAAACCCGAGAACCGACAAACCCCGGGTGACCGCATATTATTATAAACAAGTGATTGATGCTAAATCGGCTGGAGTAGTGAGTTGACCGGTGAAAGGGCAAGGAGATCCTGTCCTGCTTTATGGATCTAGAGAGATGTCTAAATTGTCTACATTTATCAAGTGGGCTCCAATCTATCCGGGAATATATCTTTTAAAGGTAGATGTTCCGATTGCTGGCCCGATTTTCAACTTGATGTTTTCTATTTTACATGAAGGTCATCCTTAAAATTGTCGCATTCCAAAGTTTGAGTTGCATAACTCCAATGGTCCTATTTTTAGAATCACAAGGTCACAAAATATTTGCCCATTGAGTAGTACACAAACTGGTTGGTGGTTAACCACCTTGGCAGTAATTCACCACATTTTAGCCTATAATTTCTAAATGGAACATTTCTGGCCCCTAAGATTTTACAGACATAAATGAGAAAATATGGGGATTCTTCTGGTAAAAAATCATAGCCCCAATAAGTGATCGGAAGTTCGGAACATACACCTTTAATACTTTGTCAACACTAGAAAGTTTATGCTGATTGTATGTCACAAACCCGGCGCTAAGGGCAGCCAGTCTGCATTATGCGTGGATCCCATACTAATACTATAGTTTTTATATACTGAGTCTGAGGCCTGAGAAGGAGTAAAAATCAAATATATAAAGGATGGACTACACGAGCATGGGCTATCTCAGATGAAGCCCTGTGATTTGCTATCAAATAAATTAATTTTGATTGTATGTGAAAGATCATGTAGGTTAATTGTGATATGGACTCCAGTCCAACCCAACAATGTATTGAACCTCACAATGTGTGTCTGTAGGCGCAGGCAGCATGTTCATCATTATGGGAGAGCTATAGAATGAAAGCATGAGTTGACATCCCGGATAGTTGAATATTATTATCATCATGTTCACTGTTTTTCAACTTTTCTGAATGAGATTATAGTAAAACTTTAGCTTCAAATATCAATTTTAATGTTCAAAACTTCAAATATTAATATACCTTGGTTAAAGGTAGATGACCCGATCACATTTTCGTAACACAGAATTATTTCAAACATACGGAGATTTTCATATCGTATAATTACGGAGAAATCGATGAAATAACGTCGAATTACCGCGAATGGTGGTAAGGCCTAAAAAAAAAAAAGTTTGATTGGCGTAACCCGACCGACCCTAAATACATCGCCGACCCTGAATATTTTTTATTATTTTGAGGGAGGAAAAAATAAAAATAACAATAAATATTTTTAAAAATGTTTAAAAAAATATATATATATCTATATACTAATTTTCGGTCCCTCGCCTGATTAGATAGTTCAATAATAATTTTACACTCGCGTCCCTCTTCAACTGAAAAAGCGTGGTAATTGCGCCTCTAATAGACGAGCTAATTAGATAGTTCAATGCCAGTATTTTCCCGTTTTCAGACATGCGCAGAAAGGATCACAGATGATAATCCGAAATGTTGAATTTATTTTACTCGGATAGCTACTGTTCGGGCAAAAATTGTGGTTTTCGGAGTGAGTGATGACATATGGTCTTCACCCAAAATATTTTCATCAGGGATATAGCTACATTTCTGTATATGCGGCCGTTTGTTATTCTTAAAGATCGCATGAGTACAAGCATTTATACGTGACTATCCGTCCGACAAATAAAATTATTTTACGACATTTTCTAAATGTAAATAAAAACTCTTACACAGATCTTAAAGTGACACTCTCGCATTAGTAACATAGATGAACGCGTAGTTTGCTAACGATAAAGAAACTGTGGTGGTACCATAACAACAGTTCCTATGTTGAAGCTGCGCGACCGCGTTTATCATGGTGCGCGCGATTCAGCGCACACGTAATGACGCATACAAAGTGTATACGCGTTTGTGGCGCAAACTGCACATTGTAACGTGGCAGGGTGAAAGCAGGCAGTCCGTACACTCTAAGAAAAAGGATGCTTCAGGCTTCAGGGGTTCTTGGCTGTCACGTATGGAACCCTTATCACCTTAAAAGGTTCCAAAAAGAACCATTTTAAGGTTCAAAGTGGGCAAAATATGGGCAAACATTGGTCTTTAGAACCGCTAAAGGTTCTCTACAGAACCTTTTGGGGGCCTTTAAAATCAAAGAACCTTTAAACCATATACGGGACAGCCAAGAACCCCTCTGAAGCACCCTTTTTTCTAATAGTGTACCCTAAAGCCACCTCCTCCTCTCCGCACTTGGATATAAGGGCACATGGGGCATCTGGATAAACGGAACGTGTTTTTTGTGTGGTAGGCCTACATTATCATGATTATTATAGAGTGTCTGCATTATTAAGGGCATCCGTGGTATCTGAATTACGGGGTTCACTATAAAACGAGTCTCAAATTACCTGGATACTAATACTATGCACAGGTGGGCCACCTGTGATAACTGCATTTTAAGGGTGTACACTCAGATAGTATCTCGGGAGGCTTTATAGAACACAGCAAACATGACAAAGGGACTACATACGTTAAGGCCCCACATGCCTATTGGAGGAATAATGTATTTAATGTAAATAGGCCAAACAAAACCCGGATGGCACACATTGTGTAAAGTACAAGCGTGGAATGGTACAAGTGATCTTGATGATAGAATCGGCCGACCATAAAACTAAACGACCGACTATAAAACTATAACGCTCAGAACGTAGGCCTACTGAATTACCGTGGATACAGTATGTGCATGCATATGGGAAGTGGCGACACCAGCACCAAAATGTTAAAGGAGGAAAACGGTGTGGTGGGGCAATAAAAGAATCGGGGGAGACATTTAAAATCTAAATTTTAAGTAACTTTCAATTTTGACATTAAAATTCAACTTTTTATTATTTGGGGTTCAAAATAGGTAGAGACATGCGCTGACAGGAGGTACTAACTGGGTATTAAGAACACGTTGATGGAGTAGGCCTACTTGGATTAGGAACATGGGTATCTGTATTATTTAAGAGCACATTGGGCCTAGGCTCATGGTCTATTAAGGGCACCATGTCACTTACATGATATCAAGGGCACTTTAGTACCTGAATTATTTAAGGACATACTCTTGATATTTATATAAACATTTATAACGCTATGATATACTCACCTCTGCCTATGTGATAGGCCTATGACTTTTACTGCCCGCTATCTTCGGCACCCGCGTTTAATTTACTTGACTATGATAAAGTAAGGGCACCTGGGTATCTCGAGATAACGGCACACTGCAGTACTGTAGGCCTACCTTGATTATGTGGTATTCGGTGCATTATTAAGGGCACCAGGGGTAACTGGAGTAGGGGGTAGGGCTTAGGCCTATGGGGTCCCTGGATATAATGGGACAACGGGTAGGCCTACCTGCATTTCAGGTCTCATGGGAGGCCTATTATACATAGGTATCTGGAAACACAAACGTAGGCCTACCTAGATTAACATGAGTAAGGCACATGTATACCTGGATTATCAAAAGCACCTGCGCTATTCGGATTATTAATAGGGCCCTGTCTGCATTATGTATACATATGTAGGACATGTTCTTGATATTATTGTATCAAATTTTCTTACGCTTTGTTTACTTATTCCCCGTGAAATCTTCTAGCGGGTCCAGCGCGAAGCGCTGGTGCCCGCTAGTATTATATAAAAATTGAACGAAGTATTTTATTACTTTGTTCAATTTTTATACTTTAAAAAGTTTCTGACTGTTTGCTTTCATTTTCGGCTATTTTAAGTCCCCAAAGCAGGTGATTTAAAAAAAAAAAAAAAAAATCCCGACCGACCTACCCTATTTGTTATGGTCATGTTACGCCAATCAAACCTCTTTTTTTTTTAGGCCTAACCCCCGATATAGTTTGTTTACTACTCAATGGGTACAGTTCACAGCATCTTGTGCGTCTAAAATAAGAACCATTAGAGCTATGCAACTCAAACTTTGGAACACGACTTTTTTAAGGATGACCTTTCATGTAGAATAGAAAACTTTAAGTTGAAAATCGAAATGTGATCGGGTCATCTACCTTTAAATATCTCAACCGGCAACTATTTCCAAAGAAATACTGGCTTGAATTTTGACCACCTATTAATATACCTTGGTTAAATATCTCAACCGGCAACTATTTCCAAAGAAATACTGGCTTGAATTTTGACTACCTATTCCTAAATAATATGTGGACTGTCTGAAAATGTGACTGTCATCATGTAATCATTAGCTTAATTTACTGTCGCCATTTTACTGTAGCGGGAATAGGCCCACAGCCTATAGGGCGATCGAGATTGAAGCCAGTATTTCTCGGAAATCAAATCTATGTAGGTCAAGACCAGGGCTGTACTTAGTACCCGCCCGCACGCCCGTGGCGGGTAACTTTTGCGTCGGGCGGGTAACTTTTCAAATATACACGCCCGGCTGACCGGTAAGAATTATGAAGATTACTTGTTTGGCTGGTAAGTTTACAGTCGGGCTGGTAACTTTTACATGCTACCATACCAGCCCGGCTGGCTGGTTGGAGAATGAAGGTACACCCCTGGTCAAGACTAGAGTTAGAGATATTTAACCAATGTATTGTATACATTTACTTTAGGGTATTAAAAGTCGCCAGTTTTCGGTCAGCGCCTATTTTCGGTCACTTCGCCCAAATCGTGTAATGAAAATAACCTCGTCGTTAGACAGCTAGAAAACCGCCGCAATTTAGTTGATGCCAGGCAATGCTTTAAAATGGCGACGACCGATGCAATTACACGATTTTGGCGAAAGTGACCGAAAACTGGCGACTTTACCCTATTGAATATTAAGACAAGGTAGGCCTATTTATTATATACATTGTATATCTGAAACTGAAGCAAATGTTTTACTAATTTTATTCAGAAAAGTTGAAAATATTTGAATGATGGATTCAACCATCCGCGATGCCGACTTACAATTACATGTATGCTTTCATTCCATAGCTACATAATACATGTATTCCATCATGTTGTTACATTATTGAGCAAACAGTCACTGAGCACTGTCTGTCTGCTGAAGTGCTGACACTGACACTCTTTTACACTGAGTCTGAGCAAGGAGTTATTATTAACTATAATAACTCCTTGGCCTGAGTGTGACAGTCACAGTCATGACAGTGGCAGTACAGAAAATGTGTTGCAAATGAAGGCCTATTTTTTTTTAATACTAATATTTCATGATTTACTATAATCAAAACGGAATGAAAATTATGTTTTCTTCTTGTGACTGACTGGGCGTAGACTGTAAATTGTAGTAGTAGGGTAACGTAAATTTGAGTGAAGCTTACATTACATTTGCATTAATTTCCGTGATCCATCCATGCATCCATGAACCATGGACTTGAACAGTCACTACAGAAAAATTCTAAAATATTAAACTTCGGTAAATTTCTGATAGATAAGTCCATGAATGATTAAATTAAACCAATGTGAAAAGGCGAATGACCTCGGTCCGACCAAGACCGTAAATCAGTTAAATTGTCATACTACTTACAATTTCTTCAATGAAATGTTTATGTCATGTTATTTACTTTCATCATTTCGCTTCGTTGATTTTTCTAGACAAGTTTATCAATTAATCGATCTATTTACTTTGCAGAAGATTGTTCGCACATCATTTTCTCTCACGATTTAATGTTGCTACGGTAAAAGAAAATAGTACCTAGTCAAATTTAGAGATTTTATGATGTTATCTCTCAAAATATTGAGTTTTTTTTCTCCCACATTTCTAAAAAAGTGTAAAAAAGGCGCGTAGCGACTTTTTTACACTTAATAAACACCCAAAACTTCTTTTTTTCTCTTTTTTTTTTTAAATATTCGCACTTGCGTCGATTCTCACTTACGTCGATTCTCACTTTCGTCACGACAGACGTACCTTTTTTTTCGGTAGCATTTTCCCCCGCATTTTCCGATTTGGATGGATGTCTTTGCTGTGATGAATAACGGATGATTCTTTCGATTCTTCCCAGTTTAATTTTTAAAATTAATCCTCTCGTCTGGACTGTTTGATACATTTCAACAGTGAAAGTTATAGTATCCGCGAAATACTAATGTCTACAAAACTAGAACGAATACAAGAATTCACAATGTTATCACGGTCGTCGCTAATGCTACATGTACGGTGAATGACGCGTTGGCTGATAGATTATGCACATGAGTATGTACATGTACACGATATGGGTTTTTAAAAAACGATCTATGGTTTAACTTCGCAATACAGATCATGTGATCCGTCCAGTGTATTGATTGGTCAATATAGCGGTGTGTTAGAATAGGATCCATCAGATTTGCTATATTTTTATCGTTTTTATCTTCGTCGAGAATCGACTAACATCCATGTACTGTATTGCAGTTGTTACAGTTTATTTCCTTCTTAAAGGCATATTAGGTGATCTTCGGAGCAAAATAAAAAATAATAAATCTGCATCAAATCGAAAGAAAACCCCTAAAAATATTCAATAGTATCATTTTTAAAAAAAAATATATATATACATCGTGAGAAATATCACATTTTACGATTTTGAAATATTTCCACCTTATTTGGCTCATTTTGACTATAAAGCACCATTAACGGTTCCAAATGACCAGATAACCGAGCGTAGAAAATGTGTTAGTGATTAAATCTATCCGTTAATATCTTACACAACAGTATTTTTTCAAAAAATCCCGAAATAGTGTTGTTTACGTATTGTAATATTCATTTCGGGACACTTCCAAGTCGTTAGAAATATAAACGGTTCGCGAACCGTTTATATTCAAACCTCGATTTTGAAGTAATTAGAGCTCTCATCTCTCTATAACTTGGAAGATCTTTTAGTTTCAGGGTTATGAATGCAACTGTGTAAAAAAATCCGCAAAAAAAAAAAAATCACTCATAGAGGGCGCTTTATGAAGAAGATCGCCTAATATGCCTTTAAATTATGGCAACAGACCTCGTGCTCGGTAAACCCTATGACCGATTTGTATAAAAATTGGTCAGAAGTACCTTAATATGTTCGTTCACCACTACTTAGGTTCAAAAGCACGAAAAGTCACATAAGGTCACTAGAGGTCAAAACCTTGTTTTTGTCACTTCTTCGCGCAAAATGCTACTCCTCGTAGACGAAATGACCGATGATCGGTCATGATCCTCATACTTCAATGATGAAAAGATTCGTTAGTACCCTGGGCAGCAAACTCATTTCCTTAAAAAATTCAAAAAGTTACATAGGGGTTTCTAGAGGTCAATGAACTTTACAAGGGAAAAAATTAAGACAATGTCCGATTTTCACCGGACCTGGTTTATTATATGTGCTTTGATGAGACAAAACGAAGAGTCAATGCAAAGTTTTTTGTCAGAGGTCAAAAAAGGTCACTAGAGGTCAAAACATAAATTTCCATTTCTTCGCGCAAAATGCTACTCCTCCTAGACGGAATGATAGATAATCCTCAAACTTCGTGAAAAAGTTCGTCAGTACCCTGGGCACAAAATTTATTTCCTCAAAAAATTCAAAAGGTCACATAGGGGTCACTAGAGCAATGAACTTTATGGGGGAAAAGTAAGACAATGTCCAATTTTCACTGGACTTGTTTTAACTTATGTGTTTTGATGAGACAAAACAAAAGGCAATAAAAAGTTTTTTGTCAGAGGTCACTAGAGGTCAAAAGGTCATGTTCACTTAAAATTCTACTTCATTTACAAATAATGACCCATGACCACCAAACTTAGTCAGTAGAATCATTGAACCGTGTTTCATATATAATGTTCAGGGATTAGGTTCAAAGTTCACAGAAAGGTCATTAGAGGTCAATGAAGTTTTAAGGGCAAAATGTTAAGACATGCTCGGATTTTCACCATTATTATGCTTTTGAGTGACCAAGTGTGGGATAAAATTGGCTAGATTGAGCCCATTTATTGGTCGAGCTATGAGTTAAAAAAAATATTGGACGAGACGCAGTCGAGTTCAATATTTTTAAACTCATAGCGAGATCAATAAATATTGGGCGAAATCATCCAATTTTATCATTATTATGTTTTGCCAACCAATAGTATCCCAAAGTTGCACATGAGCACATCTTATGTGCTTCGATAACACAGGAAAAAAAGTCAATCACACCCGACAGGTCAGAGGTCAGGAAAATGTCAAAAAAGGTCAAATTGTCAATTTTCGGCTGTTTCACTTAAAGGGATACTAAGAGATTTGAAGTGATTATAACAACCTCTCGGTAGATATAAATAACAAAAGTTTATTTCCAAAACTTCAGTTGTTTCCAATGTTGCGTTTACAAGTTGTACATGATTAGGTTAGCCCTATGTCATGTATGTGTGTTTCATTGCTCCATAGGATACTGTACCGAAAATACCTGTCTGCGCAGACAGGTATTTTTTGAAGAATCTTTTATTACATAAAGGAGGCTGATTTTCCTTAATCCTTACAGTTGCAAGTTCTTACGTACACCAATATTGCAAAAATGCAGAAATCTCGGAATTGATCAAAATTGAGGGCGCCTCTTCCACCAAATCTCTTAGTATCCCTTTAACATCTACATCTACATCTATGTTGATACTTGTCAAAGCCTGTTCAGCAACTGGACAACACCATCTGGAACCTAGATGCAGGCGCGTAGCGACCGCTCGGACAGGTCAGGAATTGTCCGACCAATATTTTGCACAAAAAAAAAAAAAATAAATAAAATTTTAAAAAAAAAGTTAAAAAAGTTTTAAAAAAAAGTGGCAAAGCAAAGTTCACTTTACTTAAGTAAGATTTATTCATTTTTTCTAACATTTTTAAGAGTAGAGCTGTGAAAGAATGTGTCAAAAAAATGTACCCAGGAGAACCAAGGAGAGCCCTCCTGCAGCAACGATACAGTACAAAACGCGAGAGCTTCGGGGGCTCCGCCCCCTGAACCCCCGCAAGGGGCTTTGCCCCTTGACCCCACCGGGGCCCTTAGGCGGGCCCCTGGACCCCACGCCGTTAAGAGTAGAGCTGTGAAAGAATGTGTCAAAAAAATGTACCCAGGAGAACCAAGGAGAGCCCTCCTGCAGCAACGATACAGTACAAAACGCGAGAGCTTCGGGGGCTCCGCCCCCTGAACCCCCGCAAGGGGATTTGCCCCTTGACCCCACCGGGGCCCTTAGGCGGGCCCCTGGACCCCACGCCGTTAGTTTTGTCCGACCAAACAAAAAACAGTGCCTACGCGGCTGAGATGGTAAAGAGTATTATGAAGTACTGTCACTATAGACCGGGATGATCCCCTTCTCTTACCGAATAGTCTGTGACGTTCTTTTACGTGCATTAGGTATTATAAATCTAGGGCGCAAGCAACTAATTCGCCTCCCATATAATGTGTTTGAATAATGCTTAATTGTTTAAGAGAGGTATATAATTTAAATTGAAAGTTTCAACCCCGTTGTTATTGTATTCAATGATTTGCTCTGTGTAATATGTATTGCTGTCTTCAGTAGATAGCAGATACACCATTGCATTGCACGCTGCAGTTGATAGTTGCATACATATACTCAGGCCATAAGTCTCTTTCAGAGCATGTTCTGAGGCGAGACAAAAAGGTATAGAAGTGAAACTGAACGGTTCCTTTTATTGTAATGTAATGCATATTACCACCAATATTTAATCATATGGTGTACTCAACACAACGTGTAATAAATTACAACATGGGTTAGTTGGGAAAAGAGAGTTGGAAGAATTCGCCCTGTTCTGTTTCCCTTAATTAAATAGCTATACATCATGTCATTACTATATTCAGTAGATATGTATACAATTTGCTCTCTGCAGAAGATTTCTAAATATATACGTGATTTGGCTGTATGCAATCACTATAATGTGTTGGTGATCTTATAATACTACATGTCCTCACAATATCGGCAGGCAGTTCAGAAAAAAGGTAGAAGTGAAACTGAACGGTTACTTTTATTGTTATGCAATGCATATGACGTGTACCACCAATGTTTAATCATATGGTGTACTCAACAAACGTTTCATTGCAACATGTTGTGTTACCTGGGAAAAGGAAGGGGAAGAGTTCGCATATTATGTTTCCCGTAAATAGCTATATACCGCACTGTATTGCTATCTTCAGTAGATAGCTGTATACATTATTGTATTGTATTGGCATCTTTAGTAGATATCTGTATACAACATTGTATTGGTATCTTATGTATATAATGTAGATATCTGTATACAACAGTGTATTGCTGTCTTCAGTAGATAGCTGTATACATCATTGAATTTGTATCTTCAGTAGATAGCTGTATACAACATTGTATTGGTATCTTATATATATATATATATATCTGTATATAACAGTGTATTGCTGTCTTCAGTAGATAGCTGTATACAGCATTGTATTTGTATCTTCAGTAGATAGCTGTATACAACATTGTAGAGGTATCTTCTGTAGATATCTTTATACAACATTGTGTTGCTGTCTTCAGTAGATAGCTGTATACATCATTGTATTTGTATCTTCAGTCGGTAGCTGAAAGCGTGGCATATCGAATCTAATCTTCGTTTCTGAAAACCTATTTAATATTTTTAGTCATTTACTAATTATTATTTACATAACCAAATGCCTAGAAATAAAATAAAAATATAAAACACCCTTTACATTTCAGTATTACGCTGCATGAAATGTAATACTCGTGTTTGGTTTTTTGTGTTTTTTTATGGAATTATTTCAAATGACCCCCTAAATATAATTTTATCTTCATTAAAATTTTAATTTGATATAAATGCATATTAAAATTGTGTGAAATATGAAGTAGCTACAACAATTAGTTTTAGAGTTTATGAGGGAAAATGTGAATATAGGTGAAATTTTGAGCCATCATGGAACGCTTTGGCATGTAGTATACCAATAGTCACTATAATTATTCGTGATACAAGGATGATATCCTGTACAGAATGGTATGTAATGTATACTGATATTGGTTACCCACCGCCCCCCCCCCCTTTCCGACCCCTCAATCAATGTTGGAACAATCAAGTTATTTTATGTATTTTAGGCTCTTTCTTGACACACTTTAGGTTTATGTGTGACTTTCATTCACGACATCTATAGTATTCTTCAGTAGATAGCCAAGAACAATGCATGATAAAATGTTCAAATAAAGTTTTATATTTTTACATAAATGAATAGATTATAACAATTATATCAATCAATGTTGGAACAATCAAGTTATTTTATGTATTTTAGCCTCTTTGTACTCAAAATACTACAGCTAATATTTTACAAACATGCAAATGCATGGTCATGATGGTTAGTACGCAGGAAAACAAGCAATATTGATTAATTTCGTGGTCCCCTTAATTTAGATATTTCGCACGTTCCTCCTGTACTCAATAATACAGCTAATATTTTACAAACACGCAAGCGCATTGTCCAGATAGTATATACAGGGTCAATCAAAACAAATTGTGCTCATTTTTAAACGTTTCCGCTGCTGATCATGTTCACTCAAGCGTATCAAATGTGATGTTTATATTGATTAATTTGCTTTGTAATCTGAAAATTTGAAACAGATCTGTTGAGAAATAAGGGAGATATACAGGTTTATGTGTGATGACCAACTTTTTCCCATTCTTATCGGATCTGCACAGTTAGTAGGGACTCAAGTAAGAGATATACAAGGCTTATAGACTATCCAAAAGCAGCTTGTATATGTATATGTTAATGTTCTGTGCATACAGTAATATTTACATCATGATTATATTCGATATGCCACACTTTAGGTTTACAGTATATGTGACTTTCATTCACAACATCTAAAGCTATCTTCAGTAGATAGCCAAGATTAACAATGCATGTTAAAATGTTCAAATAAAGTTTTATATTTTTACATAAATTAATAGATTAACTATTATATCAATCAATGTTGGAACAATCAAGTTTTTTGATGTATTTTAGCCTCTGTGTACTCAAAATGCTACAGCTAATATTTTACAAACACGCAAGTGCATGGTCATGATGGTTAGTACGCAGGAAAACAAGCAATATTGATTAATTTAGTGGTCCCCTTAATTTAGATATTTGGCATGTTCCGGCTGCTTTCAAAATTGGTGTTTAGGGATCATAACCCATCTTCCTATGGGAAATTGGGGGCAGCTGTGATAAAAGGGGCATATCACAATCTAAGTGCTTTTAGCATCGTTGCTCCTGCTAACAGACAACATGGCTAGTTGAAACGACATGATTACGAATATTTATCAGTAGTAGCGAATTTACAGCTCTTTAAGACCTTGTTGCAAGGGCTATAAAAATTGATAATTTTCATTAATATTATAATATATATGTAACTAGTGCTACTTTTCAATAGGGTTAATTATGTTTGGCTTTGACAATCCTGGAAAAAAGTCATTGGAACGCTTTAGCATATAGTATACCAATAGTCACCTATATTTGTTCGTGATACAAGGATGATATCCCGTACAGAATGTAATGTAATGTATATATACTGATATTGGTTAACCCTCTCCCCTTCCGCCTCAATCAATGTTGGAACAATCAAGTTATTTTGTGTATTTTAGGCTCTTTGTACTCAATAATACAGCTAATATTTTACAAACACGCAAGCGCATGGTCCTGATGGTATATACAGGGTAAATCAATACAAAATTATGCTCATTTTTAAACGTTTCCGCTGCTGATCATGTTCACTCAAGCGTATCAAATGTGATGTTTATGTTGATTAATTTGCTTTGTAATCTGAAAATTTGAAACAGATCTGTTGAGAAATAAGGGAGATATACAGGTTTATGTGTGATGACCAACTTTTTCCCAATCTTATGAAGAGATATACAAGGCTTAGACTATCCAAAGCAGCTTGTATATGTCAATGTTCTGTTCATACAGTAATATTTACATCATGATTATATTCGATATGACACACTTTAGGTTTATGTGTGACTTTCATTCACGACATCTATAGCTATCTTCAGTATATAGCCAAGAACAATGCATGTTAAAATGTTCAAATAAAGTTTTATATTTTTACATAAATGAATAGATTAACTATTATATCAATCAATGTTGGAACAATCAAGTTATTTGATGTTTTTTACCCTCTTTGTACTCAAAATACTACAGCTAATATTTTACAAACATGCAAATGCATGGTCATGATGGTTAGTACGCAGGAAAACAAGCAATATTGATTAATTTCGTGGTCCCCTTAATTTAGATATTTGGCATGTTCCTCCTGTACTCAATAATACAGCTAATATTTTACAAACACGCAAGCGCATTGTCCAGATAGTATATACAGGGTCAATCAAAACAAATTGTGCTCTCATTTTTAAACGTTTCCGCTGCTGATCATGTTCACTCAAGCGTATCAAATGTGATGTTTATATTGATTAATTTGCTTTGTAATCTGAAAATTTGAAACAGATCTGTTGAGAAATAAGGGAGATATACAGGTTTATGTGTGATGACCAACTTTTTCCCATTCTTATTGGATCTGCACAGTTAGTAGGGACTCAAGTAAAAGATAAGCAAGGCTTAGACTATCAAAAAGCAGCTTGTATATGTTAATGTTCTGTCCATACAGTAATATTTACATCATGATTATATTCGATATGCCACACTTCAAGTTTACAGTATATGTGACTTTCATTCACAACATCTAAAGCTATCTTCAGTAGATAGCCAAGATTAACAATGCATGTTAAAATGTTCAAATAAAGTTTTATATTTTTACATAAAAATAGATTAACTATTATATCAATCAATGTTGGAACAATCAAGTTATTTGATGTATTTTAGCCTCTTTCTACTCAAAATGCTACAGCTAATATTTTACAAACACGCAAGTGCATGGTCATGATGGTTAGTACGCAGGAAAACAAGCAATATTGATTAATTTAGTGGTCCTCTTAATTTAGATATTTGGCATGTGCTGGCTGCTTTCAAAATTGGTGTTTAGGGATCATAACCCATCTTCCTATGGGAAATTGGGGGCAGCTGTGATAAAAGGGGCATATCACAATCTAAGTGCTTTTAGCATCGTTGCTCCTGCTAACAGACAACATGGCTAGTTGAAACGACATGATTACGAAGATTTATCAGTAGTAGCGAATTTACAGCTCTTTAAGACCTTGTTGCAAGGGCTATACAAATTGATAATTTTCATTAATATTATAATATATATGTAACTAGTGCTACTTTTCAATAGGGTTAATCATGTTTGGCTTTGACAATCCTGGAAAAGAGTCATTGGAACGCTTTAGCATATAGTATACCAATAGTCACTATAATTGTTCGTGATACAAGGATGATATCCCGTACAGAATGTAATGTAATGTATATATACTGATATTGGTTAACCCTCTCCCCTTCCGCCTCAATCAATGTTGGAACAATCAAGTTATTTTGTGTATTTTGGACTCTTTGACTCAATAATACAGCTAATATTTTACAAACACGCAAGCGCATGGTCCTGATGGTATATACAGGGTAAATCAATAAAAAATATGCTCATTTTTAAACGTTTCCGCTGCTGATCATGTTCACTCAAGCGTATCAAATGTGATGTTTATGTTGATTAATTTGCTTTGTAATCTGAACATTTCAAACAGATCTGTTGAGAAATAATGGAGATATACAGGTTTATGTGTGATGACCAACTTTTTTCCAATCTTATGAAGAGATATACAAGGCTTAGACTATCCAAAGCAGCTTGTATATGTTAATGTTCTGTTCATACAGTAATATTTACATCATTATTATATTCGATATGACACACTTTAGGTTTATGTGTGACTTTCATTCACGACATCTATAGCTATCTTCAGTATATAGCCAAGAACAATGCATGTTAAAATGTTCAAATAAAGTTTTATATTTTTACATAAATGAATAGATTAACTATTATATCAATCAATGTTGGAACAATCAAGTTATTTGATGTATTTTAGCCTCTTTGTACTCAAAATACTACAGCTAATATTTTACAAACATGCAAATGCATGGTCATGATGGTTAGTACGCAGGAAAACAAGCAATATTGATTAATTTCGTGGTCCCCTTAATTTAGATATTTGGCATGTTCCTCCTGTACTCAATAATACAGCTAATATTTTACAAACACGCAAGCGCATTGTCCAGATAGTATATACAGGGTCAATCAAAACAAATTGTGCTCATTTTTAAACGTTTCCGCTGCTGATCATGTTCACTCAAGCGTATCAAATGTGATGTTTATATTGATTAATTTGCTTTGTAATCTGAAAATTTGAAACAGATCTGTTGAGAAATAAGGGAGATATACAGGTTTATGTGTGATGACAAACTTTTTCCCATTCTTATCGGATCTGCACAGTTAGTAGGGACTCAAGTAAGAGATATACAAGGCTTAGACTATCCAAAAGCAGCTTGTATATGTTAATGTTCTGTCCATACAGTAATATTTACATCATGATTATATTCGATATGCCACACTTTAGGTTTACAGTATATGTGACTTTCATTTTTGAGAGCCTGTGTGGCGCAGTGGATAGAGCGCTGGACTCATAACACAAAGGTTGTGGGTTCTAGCCCCACTGTGGCCAACAGGTTTGTGTTCCTGAGCAAAATACTTAATCTTAATTGCTTCGTCCACCCATGCGTTAACTGGGTAGCTGTCATATGCAGGAATATTACAGTCTAAGTGTTGGATAGACTGTGCACCATAGGTTGCCGGGCTAAGCGAACTGACTCTGATGATTCCTTGGCAGCGATTATAATTGTAAAGCGCTGTGATACCTTTGTGTAAGAGCGCTATATAAATGCCTTCATTATTATTATTATTATTATTATTCACAACATCTAAAGCTATCTTCAGTAGATAGCCAAGAATTAACAATGCATGTTAAAATGTTCAAATAAAGTTTTATATTTTTACATAAATTAATAGATTAACTATTATATCAATCAATGTTGGAACAATCAAGTTTTTTGATGTATTTTAGCCTCTGTGTACTCAAAATGCTACAGCTAATATTTTACAAACACGCAAGTGCATGGTCATGATGGTTAGTACGCAGGAAAACAAGCAATATTGATTATTTTAGTGGTCCCCTTAATTTAGAAATATTTGCATGCTCCGCCTGCTTTCAAAATTGGTGTTTAGGGATCAAAACCCATTTTCCTAGGGGAAATTGGGGGCAGCTGTGATAAAATGGGCATATCACAATCTAAGTGCTTTTAGCATTGTTGCTCCTTCTAACAGACAACATGGCTAGTTGAAACGACATGATTACGATGATTTATCAGTAGTTGCAAGGGCTATAAAAATTGATTATTTTCATTAATATTATATATATGTAACTAGTGCTACTTTTCAATAGGGTTAATTACGGTTGGCTTTGACAATCCTGGAAAAAGTTATTGGAACGCTTTAGCATATAGTATACCAATTGTCCCTATAATTATTCGTGATACAAGGATGATATCCTGTACAGAATGTAATGTAATGTATATATACTGATATTGGTTAACCTCCCCCCTTCCCCCTCAATCAATTTTGGAACAATCAATTTTGGAACAATCAAGTTATTTTGTGTATTTTAGGCTCTTTGTACTCAATAATACAGCTAATATTTTACAAACACGCAAGCGCATGGTCCTGATGGTATATACAGGGTAAATAAAAAAAAATTGTGCTCATTTTTACACGTTTCCGCTGCTGATCATGTTCACTCAAGCGTATCAAATGTGTTGTTTATGTTGATTAATTTGCTTTGTAATCTGAACATTTCAAACAGATCTGTTGAGAAATAATGGAGATATACAGGTTTATGTGTGATGACCAACTTTTTCCCAATCTTATGAAGAGATATACAGGCTGTATCAAAAAGATTTGTACCGTGGTCTGATCAGTTTTTCAGATTTTTTTTTTGATATGTTACGAACCATTTAGGCCATTTTGCTTCTATATGCAAAATTATTGAAGTTTCATCTTTTCTAAGAATTTTGATTTACGACAATCGAACATTTTTTTCAGAATTTACAAGCTTTTAAAGGAATATTGGTGTTTTTATCATTTTCATCGAAACGTTAGATCTGAAGCGCACAATTCAAAGTTCCTCCTAACTGCACTCATATATTCACTACTTATAAAGAGTTTGTGCAATGAACCTATTAAATTTGCGTTGCTGCGAGTAAAACCATGATTACGTCGATCTTCATTTGAATGACAATAGCGGTCAGAAACAACCGCCAATTATCTTCAGATTATCAGATCAATAAGTTGACATAATTCCCTATTTATTAAAATCAAAAATATTGTATTTATCAGAGATTTTATATTTTTAATGCTTTTTTGAAAATGGAACATATCAGAGTACAAATCATTTTGATACAGCCTGTACAAGGCTTAGACTATCCAAAGCAGCTTGTATATGTTAATGTTCTGCCCATACAGTAATATTTACATCATGATTACATTCGATATGATTGACACACTTTAGGTTTATGTGTGACTTTCATTCACGACATCTATAGCTATCTTCAGTATATAGCCAAGAACAATGCATGTTAAAATGTTCAAATAAAGTTTTATATTTTTACATAAATGAATAGATTAACTATTATAACAATCAATGTTGGAACAATCAAGTTATTTGATGTATTTTAGCCTCTTTGTACTCAAAATACTACAGCTAATATTTTACAAACATGCAAATGCATGGTCATGATGGTTAGTACGCAGGAAAACAAGCAATATTGATTAATTTAGTGGTCCCCTTAATTTAGATATTTGGCATGTTCCTCCTGTACTCAATAATACAGCTAATATTTTACAAACACGCAAGCGCATTGTCCAGATAGTATATACAGGGTCAATCAAAACAAATTGTGCTCATTTTTAAACGTTTCCGCTGCTGATCATGTTCACTCAAGCGTATCAAATGTGATGTTTATATTGATCAATTTGCTTTGTAATCTGAAAATTTGAAACAGATCTGTTAAGAAATAAGGGAGATATACAGGTTTATGTGTGATGACCAACAATTTCCCAATCTTATCGGATCTGCATAGTTAGTAGGGACTCAAGTAAGAGATATACAAGGCTTAGACTATCAAAAAGCAGCTTGTATATGTTAATGTTCTATCCATACAACAGTAATATTTACATCATGATTATATTCGATATGCCAACTCAACTTTTATTCCCCCATACCCACTTGATATTAACTGGTTGCACTCATACATGTATTCATGTGGAAAAAAGAGACATAGTTTCCTCTCTCATGGGTCACCTATAGGTTAAAGTCTTAGCGTATCTTTCCAGCCGGCCGCAAGAGTCGCTGTGTATGAAGAAATCGTACATACATTTGTTCATGGTCCAGCATCTCACCGTTAGTTTTACATTTCAAGAAGCGTATTGAGTGACCGTCATCACAAGGTGAATATAATTTACAAAATGTTTGTGTAGTTTAGGTATTTTCTTTCGTTTTCTTAATTATTCATCAGAATGATAGTTGATTCTGAACGTGAACTTGCTCATGATACTGGCCCGTATAAACCCTCACTTCGTGTATGAAGCCTATGTGTCATATTGTGAGGGAGATTGTTCTTTTAACATCATTATCTCGTCGTAGGACACTCGCATTGAAATCACACTATAAATTGTGCAGGGTAGACGAGAATAGTCCTACCGAATACATTTTATGCAAATGTGTCCGTGATTGGATACCTGTTTACTCTTACATTTAACATGTTTAACCCATTTACTGCGGCGGTCGTGCTGTGTGCAGAGAGCGTCTGGGACGGCCTTGCCATGACCTGATTCAATGCCAAGGTTTGTTGAGGCTGTTTTAACCCTTGTAGCAGAGAAACTGTATAATGTAAGAAAGACAAAAATATTTGTGCGATTGAATGTGTTTTGATTTAGATAATTTCCAAAGAGATCAGTGTCAAAGATTAGAAACTTTATTGAGAAGTTCAACTTTTGATCACAACACAACAATTTTCGATCAACTACATTGATCTTCGTCAGCAGACAATTACAGGTATGAAAATTGTTGTGTTGTGATCAAAAGTTGAACTTCTCAATACTATAAACCAACACAGATGAACTTTTATGTTAATGATTAGAAACTTTGTTTGACACATCAGACTTGACCCAGTTTACTACAACTTGTAGTATGCACTATACTCTACGCTAGAACAGTGCAGTCTTTGTTCACATGATGTATATACAATATCATATCAAAATAGGGAAAGAAATGTTTATATCATATCAAAAATAGTAAATATGTAGGTCGTTATTCTAGTATTGGAATATCTTTATGCTCCCTATATTTGCGTGTCTTATGATATTGCTGTATTGTCATTATATTCTACGTCTTGGTTTATCTTTGTACTATTACCTGTAATTGTTTTGACAATAATGATTAGTTTTATTTGTTTTGTTAGGTTCATTGTAATGTAAAAGGTACACAGACTGAATAGTAAAAAATAGAGCATGTAAAATACATATGTAGAAAACGTTTTGCTGTTGCAGCTGACTCCTTGAACTTGACCTTTTAACCTAGTTCAAAGCCACTGCCTGGATTTGGATTTGTTATTGCTATACTTGCAATACTGTTAAATGATTATTATTTGACTGTTACTAAAGATCACAATTACTAGTTAGTTGAATGTGAGACTGGTTAATCATATAAATCCATTCTTTTTAAATACAGTAGGCTTAGTTGATTTAGAATGTGAATATGCAACAATACATTGCTTAAATTAAGTTACTTGTTATGGAATAAAGAATCCATACTTTATCGTCGGGGTAACTTCTTTGGTATTCAAGTTGCCAGTACAGCATTTTTTGGAGTTATTGACAATTAATTATCTGCATGTTTTGATATTTATTTAGGGAAGATCAGCGATATCAAAGGCATGGATAATCAAAATTGGGTACGCCGCTCCTCGAGACTGAGACTATCAGGAAAAGGGCATAGGAAGGTAGGCTATTGCAATTACACGTCCTGGCAGTGGCGTAGCTAGAGGGGAGACCGAGGGGTCGTTTCTTGGCTTATGGCGAGCGAATCGAGCCGACAAATTTGTGATCTGTCGATTCAGTTGCAATGTCGGTCCCCTAATATCAAAACTCTGGCTACACGTCTGAGTCCTGGTATCCCAAACGGGCTTCAGGAAACACCCGGCGTATCCACAAGCGGAAAACCAGACTCATTTAAATTCATCCTACCTACTATCTTGTAGTAACATGCCGCCATAGTATTCAAAACAAGACCCCAGGATCAAACAGTGAAATAAAAATATGAGGTCACCGACGTACCTTTTCTTTTAACTTTTAACTTGTACGACAAGAATAGGCCCGCTATGCCAATAGGTTTTTCCCCACCCATACGAAATCATTTTATATTGTTCAACTGTTCTAATCATCAAAACAATATATATTGCAGGAACAAATGCAACTTGAACAGGCGAAGTTTTTTTGCGAGAAGAAATTCGACCAATCTGGTCTAGCATCTCGATTTGTTGATTTCGATATTGGTAAGTCTATCAGCAAATTTTACACCATATATTTATTACTAGAGAACCAGAACTCCCTATACCGCGACCGCTACGTGGAGCCATCTTTTGACTATTAGATCAAGAAAAAAACCCCTGTTCTACGGGCCCGACCGAAAGCAATTTTCCCATTTTCCCATTTTTTGGGGGGGTGGGTGCTCCTGTTAAAAAAGGGATTGCTACATAACAGACAGACGTTCACACTCCAAAAACTCCCTCGAACTTCAATGTAAGCTTTTTGCTAGTGGTCCGCCAATTGTCGCACTTGTACGACCAGGGGGAGTATGATGGGGGATGTGCCCTCCTCATTTGTAAAATAAATTTTGAAAAAGTGTTCCGAAAAGGAGCGATTTGGTGCATGTTTTTCGTTATTTTAGTTCTAATATTAGTAACATCATTTAATAGAGAAAACATACGGTTTGTTCATTGACCCAAATTTAAATGAAAATAGGCAACCATCACTACTACCCACCGAGCCAGTCAAATAATTGCCGGCTACGGGCATTGCGGTTGTTTAATCAAAATAAACAGAATTTGATAAACAATATCAAACTAATTTTTGCTATAGAAGTTCTCAATTTAAGGATGTAACACCCATATTAAATTAAAACATCAAACAAATGTTCAGCAATCCTGGACTGCGTTTTTCCTACCAGTACCAGATCCAGAGCATAAACACTGCGAGATAGTTTGTACAATCTCCAAACAACAGTTAAGTTAAAAAACTTGTTATTAAAATATAAATAAATGTTCAGCAATCATGGTCTGCATTTTCCTTACACCAGATATTGAAACATAGGCTAAACAAATAGATACGCTTTTCTATGATATCACTAGTTGATATTAAAGGTAGATGACCCGGTCCATCCATCCATCCATCCATCCATCCATCCATCCATCCATCCATCCATCCATCCATCCATCCATCCATCCATCCATCCATCCATCCATCCATCCATCCATCCATCCATCCATCCATCCATCCATCCATCCATCCACCCATACACCCACCCACCCACCCACCCACCCACCCACCCACCCACCCACCCACCCACCCACCCACCCACCCACCCACCCACCCACCCACCCACCCATCCATCCATCCATCCATCCATCCATCCATCCATCCATCCATCCATCCATCCATCCATCCATCCATTCAATTCATTCATTCATTCATTCACCTTTGTACAACGTGTAATTTATCCTAATTGGGAGCGAATAAACACTGGGGTTGGTAATGTGAATTTATCCTAGTAGAACACGTGTAATTCCAATGGGAACAATTTGTATATGTTGGTTGGGCACTATTGGTAATTTCTCCTATTTTGACTAAAAACACAGTTTTACCAACAATTTCGATAAAAATAATAACAGAATCGTCATGAGAACTAATTCACCCAGTATTTGAAAACATTCCCCGACAAATAGCGAAAGGTTTGTAAAAATCGGATCTCTCAAAAATCTACAGGTGTAGTTGTTAGCAGACATACCCTAGATTATCGCACTAAATTGCAAGAGATTGATCAATATATTTTTTAAAGTAATTGACCTTTTTTTGTGATTTTTTTTGCTTTGACAGTTCGAGAATGACTATCAGTTGATGTTTCTAAAGTTTCAGGTGAATTAACCGCGTAATATTTGTTTTATTGCGCTTTTCTGGGCAATCCATTTGAGGCCGATTTTGGGGTAAAAAGGTGAATTTGTCCTATTCATCCATCATATATTCTTTTATTTTAGTAATTCAAAATGATTATTAAGGGAAATATTTTCTCGCATAGGGAGTATTTATACTAGCTCAATAGTTACCAATCGATTTTGACCAGCTAAGATCATTTTAAATCGAGTTTAATTCTATTTTCCCCTTTCGCGTTGTAATTTATCCTAGTTTTACCAACCAATCTGGACTTTGAAGAGCTTTTAAAACGTTCTGTTTGTATTTTTTAGCCGGAAAAAAGTATACACCTGGGATGGCGGCTATCTCATCTTTTGAAAAATATATATTTAAAAATAATAGTGTTATAATTAATATATTGAATTATTTATCCAAAAAAACTGGTTGGCATGTATTTTC
The DNA here is from genome assembly GCA_035610835.1 of Ophiura sarsii. Lineage (NCBI taxonomy): Eukaryota > Metazoa > Echinodermata > Ophiuroidea > Amphilepidida > Ophiuridae > Ophiura > Ophiura sarsii. The sequence continues at coordinate 68,465 of JAYJML010000185.1, forward strand.
TACTCTTTGCCTAAATCTAGTAAACCCATGTCGTTTCCGCCTATGGTATTACCAGTAAAATCGACGTAAAATCCAGTAAATATTGACGACGCTCAGGACTATTCGTTCCTATTCGTTCCTCGTTCATTATTATATTATGGGCAAAGAAAACTCTCTTTAAATTGATTGAATTTATATAGATTATGTAGATATTAACTATTAATGCTAGAAATGTTGTTCTTTATCATGTTCTAGTTGATTTCTGTGTCCGAAAAAAGATGTTTTAAACTTGTTTACAAAATCTAGTCTTGGGCGATCGCATTATTTATACACCGAAACGTGGGGTAACATTAGTCTCGATAGATACCAAATCTATGATTTGGGTATCGGCTCAATGCTAATATGTTGAAAGGAACCGTTCTAGACAGAAAATTTAGGAACCTGAAAATCCTCCGTTTTTATGTCCCACTCACCTGTTTGGAGAATCAAAGTTGTCCTTGAATGTTCACTATTTAGTCATGGCATTGCTATGAAATTAAGAGCTAGCAAAAGTGTTCTGAAAAGTCGCATTGGAATTTTTTATATAGGCACTAGCAAGAAAAACAGGGTATAAAACACAAAATCACATTTTTGTCGGCCATTTTGAAAGAAACAACTACACGAGGTCAATTACTCAATTAGGTTTTTATTTTTCTGTGCAAGGCTACCGGATTGAATTTCATCCAAATAATAGATACATATTGGTCAAGAGCCAGGTGAACACTAAAATTTTAAGTTAAATATGTCCGTTATGTCCGTAAAAACAGAATTTAGACATTAATTATTTATGTAAATTAGTCACTTTTAGAGGGTCACAGTTCAAGTCACAGTTCTGGTTCCACTTTACAGAGGTGCTTGAACATGTACCCATATCATGGATATGGGTACTGCATGGACTAGGGTAACATGTGTTTCAGATCATCTTGAAGTGGCTGTGAAAACTCATGTAATGCGTGATTTCATTCGGGTAAGTGAGTTAATGTTGAATATTTGTTAAATTTAAAGATTTCTAAACATATATCCACATGTGTCTTAGTTACGACTTGGTTTAGAAAATGTGAAATTTCAACTTGCATTTTTATGTTAGCCGAATTCGGCAGTCATGGCAGTCGTGATCACTGTCTTTGTTTGAGCCATGTGCGGGCATTATAATTCACATTTTTGCTGCTATTTCTCACCACATTCGTAAATAAAAGGAAACAAGATGATGAGGACGTAAACGTGAGCATCGGGGGGTGTAACATATGAAATTTATCTCTCTCTGTCGTGGATTTTGACCTCCATACGGGTCTGCACGTCTGTCTGCAAGTGCAAGTACATGAAGTATGAAATTGAATACTATAGTATTATGGCAGGTCAGGTACTAGGCCTGAACTCAACAAAGCTAAATAATAGATGGGAACAATTTGATTATTCTCTCCCAGACTTATTCACGAAATGCGATTTTTAGTTACGTATAACATTATTATGACGAATCAGTGAAACGCAAACATATTTGACGACGAAAACCTCGTTCCAGCTCCAAATCCAGATATTCAGCCTTTTTAGCCTAGAAAGCTGTGAAAAAGAGTTTTTTCCGTCAAATGTGTCGTAAAACATTATACGTAACTCAAAATGTGATATAATATCCCAAAAAGCAAATCGGGGGCCCATTTTAGGAAATCAGCCTTTTTAGCCTAGAAGTTTTAGAACACTGAAAAAGAGGGTTTTTTTTGCGGTTTGAACGTAAACGTCACTTATTCCGTCAAATGTGTCGCGGATTGATTGGTTCGATAAAAAAACATACGTAACTCAAAATGTGATATAGGCCTAGGCCTAATATCCCAAAAAGCAAATCGGGGGGCACATTTTAGGAAATCAGCCTTTTTAGCCTAGAACAGTTTTTTCATTGCGGTTTGAATGTAAACGTCACTTATTCCGTCAAATGTGTCGCGGATAGATTTGTTCGATAAATTAACATTATACGTAACTCAAAATGTGATATAATATCCCAAAAAGCAAATCGGCGGCCCATTTTAGGAAATCAGCCTTTTTAGCCTAGAACACTGTGAAAAAGAGTTTTTTTGTTGCGGTTTGAATGTAAACGTCACTTATTCCGTCAAATGTGTCCCGGATAGATTTGTTCGATAAAAAAACATACGCAACTCAAAATGTGATATAATGTCCCAAAAAGCAAATCGGGGGGGCACATTTTAGGAAATCAGCCTTTTTAGCCTAGAACACTGTGAAAAAGAGTTTTTTCGTTGCGGTTTGAATGTAAACGTCACTTATTCCGTCAAATGTGTCGCGGATAGATTTGTTCGATAAAAAAACATTATACGCAAACTCAAAATGTGATATAATATCCCAAAAAGCAAATCGGGGGGCACATTTTAGGAAATCAGCCTTTTTAGCCTAGAACAATGTGAAAAAGAGTTTTTTCGTTGCGGTTTGAATGTAAACGTCACTTATTCCGTCAAATGTGTCGCGGATAGATTTGTTTGATAAAAAAACATACGTAACTCAAAATGTGATACAATATTCCAAAAAGCAAATCGGGGGGGGCACATTTTAGGAAATCAGCCTTTTTAGCCTAGAACACTGTGAAAAAGAGTTTTTTCATTGCGGTTCGAACGTAAACGTCACTTATTCCGTCAAATGTGTCGCGGATTGATTGGTTCGATAAAAAAACATACGTAACTAAAAATGTGATATAATATCCCAAAAAGCAAATCGGGGGGCACATTTTAACAAATTAATGTTGATTTTCTGCGCCCATCAGTTTTTTTTAAGAACGCGATATCACATTTTGAGCTACATACAGTATGATATCAGTGTAACTAACCGGTCAATCCGCATCCAATTTGACGACAATTGAAGTCGAAAAACACAATATTTTTTACTAGCCCTATGCCTGCTGCCTGTGTGTATGGTGTAATACTGGCATCCATTTTGAGAATCCAAATGACGAATACTAAAAGAAACACACGGTGTGAGCAGTAAAATGTGAAATTATAAACTAAATGTTTGGGGCCCCGATACGAAAATGCAAGCATATTATGCACAAGAATTTTTTATATTTAGTGTATGAATAATAAGATAGATAACCCTAACCCGGTAACCCGAACCCGGTAACCCTAATCCGGTAACCCTAACCCGGTAACCCTAACCCGGTAACCCGGTAACCGTAACCCTAACCCGGTAACCCTAACCCGGTAACCCTAACCATAACAGGTAGCCCTAACCCTAAACAAACCGATGAACCCTAACCGGTAACCCTAACCCTAAACAAACCCTAACCGGTAACCCTAACCCTAAACAAACCCTAACCGGTAAACCCCGTAAACCCTAACATTTTAAGTCTAACATGGGTGCATGCTCTTATTAATTTTACAGGTGTAAAATGAAAACATGATCAATTATACCAACATGGATGTTGCAGGTCAACTCAGAAAATGGACTGAATAAGTGGTACAACCAAGAGGAAAGGTAACGTAATGAATAATCATGAATACAGTGTCAGTGTTATGAATATAACAAGATGCATGTTTCTGCACAAAGTTGTTAGACAAATCTGCTCTGTAGAAACAAGTCATCTCTGCAAATAATCTTTTTCAATGTACATCAGTCAGTTGTAAAAATGTATTAGTGGAAAGAAGCCATTCCAAAACCAATTCAAAGTTTGACACTTTTTGAATGATGCAAGAATGATGTATTTGTTGATTTAACTTTTTGGGGAAAATGAAATCCAACACTTTTTGTTGTCCTCGTTGAACCTTTAACTGCACAATCAAATGTACACGTTTCGGTTTGCCCTCAAAGCATAGTGATTCTTCAATTGTAACTGCACACATTGAATTTTGCATTTGAATATCCCGCCAACAAACATTTTCATATATTTTCATATATTATTTATTTAAATTAAGAACATCATAGCACAGGCAGGTTTATATTACTATCATGTAAACAACAAAAAATATGCATTCAATTATAATTGCATCACAATCACAAACAGTGGCATCTATAGAGAATAAGGGGGCAGGGAAGTGACTTTAATGGTTCAACATTTATCATGACTATGTCACTTAGAGAATAAATTGTAGCTGGTTAACTATGTTGGCCACATCGAAAATCAACACACACTAACAGGCAAATTATTATAATTGGCCATTGTATGGATTGATTAAACTTATTATTTATTTTACAACAGGTTACTGAACACATCCTCATGTTGATTATTGCATCCGTCCGTGTAACATATCGGAGCATGGATGGGTACAGACCTACACAAGTTTCTATGGCAGGTACATGTAAGTAATGATCAAGCACAAATAACATCAACACACACTGAAAGGCAAATAATGTTCAAATGGGGGAAATATCTTCATATTATTGGAAAAACTATCTTGTTGTTTTTCTATGTTGTAAAATCTGGAAAGGATTGAGGGCATTGACATTTTGGTGGCAAATGTTGTGAACTTGTGACCCGGATCTTTTTAAAAAGATGCCAGCCGAATGAGATCAGCAACTGTAATCAGGTCAAAAAGAAACTTAAGCTTTCAAATTAGTTCATCATCAGTGTGTGGTGGACAACGTCCGACATAACATGTATCGCATCGCAAAATGCGACACAAAACAGCACTGTTTGCGACGCAACTGTAAAGTGGCGTCGCATATTTTGCGATGCAGTATTTTGACTAAGAAGTACGAAAAATGTCCAAGTTCTCACTTTAATTGAGAAATACCTTCAAGTAAAATGCGTATAATGTACATGTACCGTACTTGTTGGAGATATTCAGTTAATTATAACTTAATCATGGAGTTATTAATAATAACGCCTTGTTATAAATTAGTAAAAATAATATTTATGTGCGCTATTTTATTGCCTATAAAAACTGCGACACACAATTTAGGAATTGCTACATAAGTCAAAAAGTGTGTAGCAGTTTTTGCTACGCAAAAATAAAGCCGAACATCTGACGTTGGTGGTGGATGCAAAGAAGAGATAGATGTGAAAGCGGGGAAGCAATAATACAGGTATCACATTTTTTGAATGCTTCAAGAATGATATTTGATAACTCTGTGGGATAAATGAAGTCAATCACATGTTTTGTTTGTCGTTGAACATATTACTGCACAATCAAATTTATGTGTTTCTGTTTGTATTCAAGCACAGTATTCAATTGTAATACTGCACACAATGAATTTTCACATTTGAATATCCCGCCAAAACCAACAAACATTTTCATATCATTATTGATTTAAATTTAGAACATCCTTAGTACTTCATAGCACAGGCACAGTAAATTTATTATGTTAATATCATGTTAAATGCATTCAATTACCTAGGGATTAAATCATGTTTCAGCGTATGATCATCAGCAATCGACGACAGAGTTCGCGCATATGCGTGGTTTGTTGCCCTCATGAAATAAACATGAAGCACGCGTTGATCGCAAGTTGTCGATTGGTGATGTACATACGCTGTATATGAATTAGGTCAATGCATGCGTATGTTTTGTTTCTCGAAAAATTAGAAAAATCAATGCACTTGCGCAAATGTTGATATGCTCACAATAGCACTCCCCCTTCGGGGTCGTGCCACTATTCACACATCAACATCAGCGCACGTTTCTCTCGAAACAGAACATACGCATTTATTGACCTATAATATCAATACCCTTCACAACCATTTGTTATTGCAGGTATTGTCTTTTCGATGGCTACATGGTTTTCCTGTTTGCTTGTTCATACCTGCCAGAAAAAAACATCAGAGTGTCACCCAATCGGTTATTAGTTTCAGGTGAGTGGTATCTAAGAGGCATTTTGTGAAAGTCCACAATGGTGTAACCAGAGGGGGGGGGGGGGGGGTGGGGCAATATCGATTGTCTGTCGGTTGAGGTTGGCACTGTTGGTTCATTTGACAAAAGAAATCATGGAATTATGATGGTTAAAAGTACACAGACACGCATATGTCCCAAAAATGGCATCTTTGTTTCAAACTAGACGTTATTTACCGTGCGTTGCGGTGCGTTATCGCAATGGAGTTACACAATGTTTAAATACCTCAATCATACCACAAATAAATGTAAAGTCGAAAAATTGTGCGCGCTATTCACGCATTTCTTTCGTCCCCAAACTAATGATTGATGCATTATAGCCTGTGATTCCCTTCACAACCATTTGTTATTGCAGGTATTGTCTTTCCGATGGCTACATGGTTTTCCTGTTGGTTTGGCAACCAGGTGATTGGCTGATGATTACAGAGCTTGCACTTGTCACTCAGCACGATAAGAAAAACAGTGTGTGTTGATATTTTGTTGTTGTTATTTTTGTCACTCAGCACGATAACTCAGAATGTCACCCAATCGGTTCTTAGTTTCAGGTGAGTGGTATCTAAGAGGCATTTTGTAAAAGTCCACAATGGTGTAACCAGAGGGGGGGGGGGGGGGGCAATATCGATTGTCTGTCGGTTGAGATTGGCACTGTCGGTTCATTTGACAAAAGAAATTTGGATTTTTAACTCTCAACAGAGATCT